>JAQZBX010054649.1:0-18600 GCA_029593785.1 Cabassous unicinctus
TATTCATATACATACTTTATAAAGTCCGCTTCCCACATTTTCCTTACCTACTACCCCAGTGTGAGCTCTAGATTGCCTCCAACCCCCCACCACTACAAACAATGCCTTAATGAACATCCTCTTACATCTTCCTTTCCGGGCCTGTGTGAGAATCTCTTCAGGAGACATACCCGGGTCATGGGATGTGCATATCTGACCAAATAATGCCATATTGCCCTCCAAGATAGTTGTGCTGGTCTACTTGCAAAAATTTTAAAGGAAAGTTTTAAAAGTGAATGCTAAACAGGAACATGTCCATCTAACTGTAACTTCCATTTTACTATATAAAATTTACCTATAGAATTTATAGAAATTCATAGCAATAATTCATATCAATAGATCTACATAAGTCAATTTAGTAGTTCTTGCTATAGTTAATGACAAATTTTTCGTGGCCAAAAATTAAATTCAAAGGATTGATTAGGTTTGTATATATATAGCTAATTTAGAAAATTACTGTACAAATTTCCTTTAAGAATTTAGCATAAACCTGTACACACAAAGTGTAGTTCAATACCCAGTTGCCATGGCAATACCACAACTTACTCATCAAGCCTGGTCTGGTATAACTAGCAAAGAAAAAGTATTTTCTCCCTCAATTTGGCTGAAGCCACCTCTGTGACTCTCAGAACCAAAATAGAAATGAGGAAAGCCGAAGGTACTAGCTGAATGAAAATAATTTTAGAGACTGGCATTAAAATCCCTAAACTTGTATCTGTATGGCATATGTCTCAAAAGACCCTATGTAAAACTGAAATTTAAAAAGGGCTAATCCCAAGTCCTTGGGAATTTCACATAAGACCATCCCTATTTCTGAAACACAACGATGAAACAAGTTTTCAAGGGAAACGCCATCATTATGTTACCACCTTGAGGGAGTAACTGGGAACAGCAATAAATAAGCTCTGCATAGATGTTAGTTTTGGAAATGTAAAGGAGATGATCAAAAGAACATGAGAAGAGAAAGATTAAAATGTAATTGGGTGAGGTCTGGAAGAAATAAAATGCTCACAAGAGTTCAGTCATTTTTCAAGGAAGAGGTTCTTGACTTTACAAATACTTCATTCATTCCGTCTCAATATGGTAGCAAACTACAGTGAGAATTAAACACTAAGAATCAAGAATGCAAAACTATTACTGAAGGCTTAGAACAACAGCAATACCCCTTCCTGCTGCTTCTGTATTCTGCTTTGCCCAGTTGTGATTTCTTCTATTATCTAATCAGGAGAATAAAATTACTCTCGCTTTCCCTTTTCCATGCATTTGATCCAAAATTCAAGTGTTAAAAATGGAAACATTATTTCTCCATCTTTCTCTAAATTAACTGAAGATTTTCTAACAGCGAAGAGCAGCAACAACCATGCTTTTGGATGCAGATGCATAATGGGAAAGAGGAGAGGCTGAGGTCATCTTCCTATTTGCTTTGATCACATGTAATTCCACGAAGGAAGGACATTATGACCATACAACATCCAAATTAAGCAGATTTTATTTTTTCAGAAGATTTCTTCTAGTCATGAACCTTCCGTTGAGTTTATGTGTTATCCAGAGTGAGAAGCATGTTTTCCAAGTCTGGTTTTGTAGAATTCTCAGAATCCCTTTTGATCCTTTTAATTTTATTAACTGAGATGGAAATCTTTTGACACCAGAGTGTTTGCAAAGTTTATTCCATATCCCAGTCCCTGAAAACTTTTAAACATCTAGGGGTTGGTCCAGATTGTCACCTAATGAATAAGAAAATCTTCCAAAGTTCCTAATATTTTAGGCCATTAGTTGCCATAAAATCAGGCAACTATAAATGATTATATTATCCTTATAAAAACAAATTAAAATCTTTGGTTTATTCTATTATTTCCCAATTATAAATAGCAGCTTTTCAGCATCACTAAGGAAGTATATTTGCCCAAAATGTTTAACCTATCAAGTCTTTAGACTAGTTTACAGAAAATACAAGGTATGGAAGAACAATATTCAAACAACAGAATGAACAACCAAGCAAAAGAAACCAGAAAATGAGACCATTTATAAGACTGCTGTCCCGGTCATTTCAACAAGCCAATGTCTTGAATAAAGGGCAGAGGTAGAGGAAGGGTAGCTGTAATAGCCTGAAAGAGATTTTAAAGAGAAATCAAACACATATAATATATAGTCCTTGACTAAATTCTGGTTTGAGTAAACCAGCTATAAAGTATAACCTTGGGACAGTTAGGGAAATTTTAGTATGTACTGGGTATTAGATGATATTAGGGAATTATTGCTAGTTTTGTTACATGTGATAAAGATATCATTGCTACATGGTAAAATAATTCTATGTTTCAAGATGCATGCCTTAATATTTAAAGATAAACTGTCATGGTATATGTAATTTACTTTAAAACACCTCAGCCAAATAAAAATATGGATAAGTAGATCGATTGATGAAGCAAATACTGTGTCATATTTACTAATTATTAAATCTTGGTTTTAATTATATGGTTTCATTAAATTGTTCCCTCTTATCTGAATGTTTGAAAATTTTCATGATAAAAAGTTTAAAAGGACATAGTATTTCATATTATATCCTATTAAATTTTTTGAATGAGAATGGGCCTTAGATATAATCTAGAAACTACAATTGTTAGTAGAACTCCTAATTTAGTATTAAGAGATCTACATTCAAGTAAAACTGTGGGTGAAGGTCTAGTCCAATCGTTTTCTCACCCTCCATTTCTTTTCAAGCACATTTAAAACAAGAACAATAATCCTTGTCACCCTCCCATGTCAAGGGGTTGTTATAATGATGAATGAGCTCCAGGAATAGATTTAGCCTGTTGATATATTTGTAACCCATATGGCTGCATCACCCTTTGACTTTTCTAAGAGGAATGGAAAATTGTTACATTTAGTATGCCACAAATTAAATTTCTGTCAAGTTTGGCTAAAAAATCTCTCTCACAGCAACTCAGATTTTCATAGGCTCGCAAAGGGTCTTCATAGGAAGTAACTATACTACTAGTAGAGGTGATTTTGTGCAAGTTGAAATAAAATTTTGTTGGCATTAAAAAATGTTTTCCTTGAATCAGCTTTAAGAAATGTGTGTCAGTGCAATGCTCTCTAAGGAAGTGCTGAAACAACTAGAAATATTTAATATAGGGTCAATATTTTTAGTATTGAAACCATCACAACTAACATATAACTTAACATGTAGAATCTTATAGAATATTCTTACTTGGTTGTTAAATTTTTCTGAATTCCTTCACAAAAATAGTATTTACTGAATACTTCATATGTGTGGTAGTGGCAAAGACTGATTCAACCCATGCACGTTATAAATGTACCATATGATAATCTAGAAGAGGATTTTTGAGTTATTTAACTGATTCAATTCACCAGAAATTTATTGTACACCCCCCTCCGCCCAAGTCACCCACGTCAAGTGGTATTTTCCTGAGATTCTGGTCAGAAAAGTCCAGCTGTTTGCCTCTTGGGATTTGGGTCTGTGGGTTATCTTTGAGAAGATCACATGCTTCTTCCATTCCAAGGAAAAGATATCCTGGGTACCTATTTAGACTGGTTCCCATGAGCTCCGGCTGTATGGCATTGTACTGTAGTTACAGAACTTAGAGTAAAACAAAGCCAGAGATAGCATCCTAAGCAAAATGAACTTAGGAACTGATGGAAGTAGCCTAAACATGCAAACAAAATTAAGAAGCAAGAAAGAAAGGAAAAATTAATTTTATCCAAAAATGAAGAGTTTGCACCTGGGGTCAGATTCAGACCACCCATCAGGAGGCAAAAACAGAAGTGGCAAAGGCTTCGTAGATGCTCCTGACCTCACTTATGGGCTGGGAGGGACCCTATGTTTAGGGTCCAAAGCTGTTCCAGTGGAACAGTGGAGCTCTGTTAGTTACACTGAGAAACAGAAAATTGGATAAATTTCTTCTGATGGGAGCTTGCTGAGAACAGCCTGCCTGAGAAACAGGAAACATGTATCAACCAAAGGGCTGATAGCCTTTTGATGGCAAATGCCTGGTCCAGGTCTAGAAATCATGGCCTCATTTAAATTAGAAAGAAGGACAGACAGGTGACTCCGGTCATATTTGTTTCTTTCACTAGGAAAGCTAAAGGATTCCAAGAAACAGCCTTATCAGGCTTTCCCTTACATAGTATTGGCTATTTATTTGAACATTTTTGTCTTTATGTTTATATGTTTCTGTTCCATGTAAGGGGAAATATCTAAAAAATACAAAACCACCATCATATTAGTATGACCCAATGGAAATGTTTTGGTAATGGATGGTAGTGATGGTACTACAATATTATGAACTTATTTAGCAGCTCTTAAATACATATTTGAATGTGGTTAAAAGGGAAAATGTTAGGTTGTATATATGGTAATAGAATAAGGCTTAAAAAATCTGTGGAAATACTACACAAAGAGTGAACCCTAAGTTAAACCAGAGACTATAGTTAATTGTACAATTAATAAAATGTGCTTTCATCAATTGTAACAAATGTTCCTCACCAATGCAAGGTGTTAGTAATAAGGTGTAGATGGGAGTCCTGTATTTTATATGATTGTTCTGTAAACCCACAACTTCTCTAAGAAAGAAAAAAAAATTGTTGATCAATCAAACCAATATGGTAAAATAAAAAGAATGGCATAGTAGTCAAAATATACGGAATCCCACCTGATAACCACTATTAATGAGTAGTTTAGCCTTGGACAACTGTGTCTTGTTTGGTACTTGATTATGTATCAATAAATTGGGTCTCTAAAGTCCAGTTTAACCTGCTCTAAAACTCATGATGCTGATGAAATCTGATATAAAGAGTGAATTGAAAGATTTGATGATCAAAAGGTGAATATTTATTTCATTTTTTAGCTTAAAAATAATTATGTCTGATAGTTACATTGGTTGTATTTTAGATTTTAAAATATTTTTATCATAGCTTATGAGCCACACTCAACTGAAGTAGGGGAGAAAATGCTACATATGTTAAATGAAGCTTGCTATATATATTTATTTTCATGTCATTCTTAAAAACTGCCTAAAATGATGATAGAAAACATTAATGAGATAAATATCAAGTAATAAATATATTTAATTTATAGAGTATGGTATATTATGAAATGACTGTGTTCAAAACTAGAAACTAGAAAGATTGCAGCTTAGTTTTAATGATTTTCTTGTGGCTGCTTATTCTTGTTTTCAGTTAAAAAAAATAGCAGATGTAGCTAATTTTGTGAAATTATTTATGCTGTAGTATTTTTTTGTACTGTTTTCACACTCAGAATTCCCAAATATAATTACACGGATTATTCTACATCTGCTCAATTAATTAATTATGGATGGGAATATTTTTGGTGCATTTCTAGAACAAAATTCATCCCTCTGAAGTCCCTGCCTATCTATTAGCTGTATGATATTTACATGGTAGTTACATTTGAAAAGCCATTCAGAATATAAGTTATAGTTGAGACTTTTTTTCCTGTAAATTACCATCATTAGGATTATTTTTGGGACCAAAAAAAGAAAAGAAAAGAAAAAGAAAAGAAAATATAGTGAGTGGAATGAGAAGGAAACTTTAAGTTTCAAGGGTAAAATACTGTGCTCAATTTTATAAGTACAACCTTTGTGGTTGGTTCAATTGGTGCATTCAAATACATAGCCTGAATTTTTTAAGTTGCACTTAATCAGATCGGCTGTGGAACTAGCCCGTGAGCAAAATTACATGCAGCTTTTAATATTAAGGCCTTAAAGCTATGGGGTGTAACAACTAACCTGTAGAGTCTTTAAAACACATCAGCAAAGTTAGGAAATATTTGGCACCTGGGAATTTTCTTTTGGCTTTATTAGGGTTACAGGTATAGTCAAAGTATTCATGTCAAAAAGATTGTCAATGAAAATTCCAGATGTATGATAAATGTGTTCCATTCTAATCCCCTTTAGCCATATGCTGTGTGTCCATTCTTCTCAAGAATTTCTCTTATTTTCAAAATATGTAGGCATCGATGAATACCTCAACCTAATGAATGATGGGGACAGATCATTCAGATTTTGCACAAAGGAGAGAATGTTGAACAGTACATGTACATTTGACAATTTTGGAAATCTTACCAACTCTTTTTAGTTGTACTGGATACTTGTTATTCTTTTGGCTGCCTGACACCTGTCTTTCAAATATTTCTCACCTTTGGTGAGAGGCAAAGCCCACTCCTAATTTAGAAGTGGATAATATCTGATACTCTCTTTCCCAGATTCTTTGGTAGATAGGGTGCAGGCCAAAGACTTACACTCCACCAGTCAGATCTACTGGTCTCAGACTTTGAATCCGGATTTTGGAACCACTGATACAGGTTGGCCATGGAGGTTATAGGAAGAGTCAATTCCCAGAGCAGCATGGATGTGTTGTTAATTGTGAATTCTGGATCTAGTGCTTTCAGTGTTATCAATGCAAGCTTCCTTATCCAGTTCTCAAAAGTGAGCCAATTGCCTACTCAATGGCAACTGATTCCCAGAGTTGTTCCTGGTTGAAATAACTCCTGAACCTTATTCTTTAGTCATCTTGGCACTTGTGATAGCCATGAGAATTCACCTCACAAACCTCCAACTACAGTAAATTTAACTGAACAAGATCCATCTGTTGCATTCTGAAATCCATTACTGTGTTTGCACCAAGGCCATGCTTTCCACAGGCTGCATCTAGCCAATGAATGAACTCAGCAGAGGTACTAAGACAGGCCCTTTGGTTGGCAGAAACTTCTTTAGACTGCTCTGGCAGTCTGGCAGTTTCTGATCCAACTTCTCTCTCTTTCCAGTACTAAGAATCAGATTGCTTCATGGTCTGATGGCTCTCCAAGCTGACCCAGCTCCCTCCCCATTTTCTTTCCAGAGTGTTTCCCCTATAACATCTTGGTTTATTGAATTATGTTCCCCAATTTAGACGTTCTTGGTCTTGATCTGCATTCCCATGGGTGTGAACCCATTGTAAATAGAGTCTTTTGAAGATGTTATTTTAGTTAAGGTGTAGCCCAAATTAATGCAGTTGTGTCTTTCTCTGGATTACTGGAGTCTTTTTTTAGCAGAAGAAATTCTGACATAGAGAAAGGTGCCAGAAGGAGTCAGAAGCCGGAAGTCAGGGGAACCCAGTTGTGAAAGGAGAGCCAAAGCCAGGGAACAAACAGGAAAGTCAAGAAATCCAAGGGTTGCTAACCAGCCAGAACACTATCAACTAGAGAGGAAGCAAGACTTCTAGCCTCTGAAACCATGAGCCAATAAATTCCTGAACCCAAATACAGGTTCACACCCACAGAACGGTGGGTTAGGGCTTGAACGTGTCTTTACTGGAGACATGATTCAATCCCCAACATCAATCACCTAGCTTCTAATTTGTGTAGATTATGTTTAAAACTTCTGTGAGCATTCTGGTATAAGTCTTTTTGTGGACATGTTTTCATTTTTCTTTGGTAAATACCTATGGGTAAAATTGCTGTGTTTTATAAGAGTATACTTAAATTCATATTAGAAACTGCAGAGCTATTTTCCAAAGTGGTTGCACAATTTTCATCTCCACCAGCAATGTAGGAGAATTTTAGTTGCTGAACATTCATTTTTGTTGTCATTCCTTCATTCCCCCATTTCTGGACTATTTTGGATTTATTGTATATTTTTGTATACTATTATATATTTTTGTATACTATAATAACTCTTCTAGTATCATTTTAGCTTTCTTTTTTATATGAGATTTTAGTGGTTGTTCTAGGGGTTACACTATATATCCCTAACTTATTACATCTACCTTATAATGCCACCGAATGTACAAGGTAAGCTTATTATAGCAGTATAATTAAATTTACACACTTTCCATTCCTTTTGCTTTTGCTTTAGAATATTTTAGTTCTTCATTGTTATGAACAACATAATACATTGTTATTATTTTTTGCTTAGCCAATTGTGACAGTTTGAATTTGGTGAATCCCCAAAAAAGATTATGTTCTTGAACTAATCCATTCCTATCCATGTGAAACCCTTTTGATTGACTGCATCAGTGGGGAGTAACTCAGGCTGAGTCTTGACCCTCTCACTGGAGCTTTATAGAAATGGAGACACAGAGAGAGGGAGACACAGAGAAAGGAAGCTACCATTTTGATCAGGCCATGTGAGAGAAGCGATTCCTGTTTTGCCCACAGCTGAGCTCAAGGAGCTGAGGCCCAGGGAGAGATGACTGATTGGCCACAGCTAAGTTCAAAGAACAAGTAGAGAGAGACCAGCACACCCTGATTGCCACGTGGCAGGACGCTGGGATCACCAGTAGCTGACTTTGGTGAGATAGCATCTCTGAGGGTGCCTTGATTTGGACACTTCACAGCCTTGGAACTGTAAGCTTTTACTCTAATCAAATTCCCATTGTAAAAGCCAAACCATTTCTGGTACTTTGCATCTGCAGCCATTGGCAAACTAAGACACCAATGGATTGAATTTTATTGAACTTAGGGAGAGAATGAAAAATGGTCTTTTATAGTAAAATATATGGGATTTCCAGTGGTATTCTTTATTCCTGTGGATCCTAATTTCCATCTGGTATCATTTCCTTTAACCTATAGAATTGCATTTAGGCAAAAATTCTCTTCCCCTATGTGTATTGGAAAATGTCATTACTTCTTTATTTTTAAAGAAGTAAGGTAAAATTTACATATAGTAAATTCACAGCCCTTAGGTCTACAATTTTATGAGTTTTGACAAATGTACACATTATTGCACATCGCTCTAAATATCTTCATGGCTTTTTCTTTTGTTCTTTACTTTCTGGAGAATTTTTCATTTTTTTCTTCACTTTACTAATTTAACATTTTGCCATTTCTTCAGCTTTTGGCTTCTTCCAATGCAGACTTCAGCTCTGCCCTTAGATCTTAGGTTCCCGGTATCATTAATCTCCCTTTGCTTCATATTTCATTGTTTCTTATAGGGTTTTGGCTACTATCTTATGACGGTCAAGTTTTCTATATCAATAAAGCCCACAAATATTTAGGAACCCATCTTACTTGCTAAGCATTGTATTTTCCACTGCAGGCATAATGGTGCACTTACAATCAATTGGGTGACAAAGAGACAGCAATAAAGCAATCATCAACACATGATTTTAAGCACAATGGGCAGGCTTACTGACAAATAAATTTGGAGGTGCTATAATGTGAGAAAGCAACTTTTAATGAGCCTACAAAATAAGATTTATCTCAGAAATTTAAATATACATTAATATCAGAAAATGCATCAAAATATACCACAATCATACAGAAAAAAATCCTAGAATGTTCAAGAAACATCTAGGAGGTCAGGTGGCTGGAGTGTTTGCATGAGGGGGAAGGGAGTAGGAGCAACCATCAGAGAAGTAAAGCAATGGGGGAAGTTCATGAAGAGTCTTGTAGGCTGTTGTAAGAATGGATATTTTGAAGAGAAGAAGTGACATGATCTGACTTCTATTTTAAAAGGCTGACTCTGCTCTGTTAAGGATAAACTGCAGGGATGGAGGAGTAGGAGCAGAAAGACGATCATCATGCTATGGTTTAATGCTGCTAAAATTGTTTGCTAATGTTATTTACTATTTTTTTCTATCCAAGTTCATTAATGTCAGTTTAATATTATTTTCTAATGTGGTACTTTTCTAGTTTTGGTATCATGGTTAAAGAAATTATCCTAGATTTAGTGAATAGGAGTCCCTATAAGCTGACTCCTATGTCCTTTTGGCATGTTCTCATTATTCTTCTTTACTTTCTAATAGAACAAGATGTTCGGGAATTATCTTATATTTTATTAGTAAAGCCATGGAAACAGATATTTCTCCAAGAAAATATAATTCCTATTATTCAAGAAACCAAGATTTAGGCACTAGGTTTTTTTTTTTTACCTTTAAGTCATTTTTTTGTAATTTAAATTCTTCTCAAGAAAATAACTCATTTATAGCAAACTTTTCAAATTTATTGGCAAAATGTTAATTTTAAAGGATTCTTTCATGGTTTAAAAAATCTTTATTTTACCACCATTTTTTGAGGAGTCTTGCTTTGACTTTTTAAATAATATTTTCACAGAAATGGGTTTGGTTTTTGATTAACTCTTTCGAGTTTGTGTTTGTTTTCTATTTCACTAATTTTTGTTCTCTTTATTTTCTTTAGTTTACTTTTGGTTGATGATATTGATCTTCAATATTCTTGAGTTGAATGCTTAATATTTATTTTTGAACAAATGAATATCTACCATATGTCCAATATTAAAAATAATAAAACAAAACCCTTTTTACCCAGCAAATTAATTAAGTCAGTTTTAATGTTGTCCTACTGTGGAGGATTGTAAATTCTAAACTTTGTTACACATCACAGCCAGTTTTCCAGGGAGATTAAAAAATCCCAGTGCCCAGGTTATGCCCCTACTGATCAAATCAGAATATCAGTGGGTGAAGTGAGGCTTAATATTTTTTAGAGATTCCCAGGTAATTCCCACATGCAACAAAGTTTGGGAACCACTGGAAAAGGATAACCATTTTATATCTTACTCAACATCCTGTTCCTTGTTAAATACATGACAAAATCAACATTTTTGTTTTTCCTTTCTTACATATTATTTCTTATAAAGTTAAAATCTACTATTCTTTAAAAAAGTGGACCTTCTTTAAAAAACCACAAAAGTCATGCAATTCATCTATCCTTGTGAATTGAAAGCAATAATTACTGTAGAAACAAGTACTGTATTTATGAAACTAGGACGTTTGTTTAAAAATCAGAATGAAGGAGAAAACCATAAAACCAAATTTATAATTAATAAACCAATCATTCTTGCCTTTAGATATTTCATTTAACTGGCAACCGGGTTCTGCATTCATCAAAGAAAGAGTTGTTTTGGCAGGTGGAAGAGGAAAAATTCATTCACTTCAAATTTGAGCCCAGACCATGGAGAATTCACCAATAAAATACATTAAATATAGTCCTATGCCAAGTTATTTTCTCCCTGATCTTTTTCTACTTCCAGGGTCGTCTTCTCTCTCCCAATCTTTCCTTTCCCCTCCTTACTTAATTATATTTGCAAATTTCCTACCATTTGGAGCAGATTTTAAAGCAGCACAAAAGTGAAGCTTGAGAGGTGAAAGGCAATCACAACCTGGCCTGGAATCAATTGATAGGGAAAAAGCTTGACAGCACTCACCAGCTGATTCCCAGCTGGACTGGGGATGCGGCTGCTCAGCAGCGGTCATAGGAATTTGGGTTCACTCATGGTAATTGGTTTCAGATGAAACCAGAACAACTCTTTTTCATACTCTCCTCCTCCATTGCCTAAGGAATTGGATGACATAACATATTCAAGGCAAACTCTCAGCTTCATGGAAATCCCATCACTTAAATTCTAGTCTGAATTGGATCTGATTGCATCCTAGTAGTCTCTGTGTGGTGAGGATGACTATTATAACATTATTTCGTGGTTAGTTGTGCTCACTCTCTTCTTCTGGCTATAAACCTTGTATTACCCTGAGCATATTTTTCTTTACAAACACTAAATGTTTCCCTTAATCATGTAATTAACAAAAATGTTAGCGATCATATTCCTAATTTGTAATAGAAATAGTGGGCACCAATTTACCATTGCTCTCATTAAATAGGGTTCCCCACCCTTTTTGTAATTCAAAGTTGCAAATAAAGTTAAACTGCTTTTTAGCAAATAGTCTATTCTTTTCTTCTTTCTTTTGATAAAAAGTATATAAAATTTCAGAATTTTTCGAGTAGAGAAATGGAGTCTTTTCAACTTCTATTTTCACAGACTGTAAGTGTTATTTTCAGCTTTAAGTAAAATTGCAAAGTGTTTAAAAATGGGGATCTAAACAATGAGGACCTATTAGTTAACATAAGAAGATGTCTGAAGGCGAGCTGTTTCTGAGATTGGTCTAGAAGCTCAAGGGTGATATAAAGGACCCAAGTTTTTCCCATTACAATCACACTTCCACTTCTACCACCCTGTGGAATTGGGTCAGGGGTGTTGAAACTCCGTGGTGACAAGAGGGAGTCAGTCACATAAACCAAACTTACCAGCATCACGAGATGCCCTCAGTGGTGTGCTGGTAAATGTTTAGTAATCCGGTCTCTGGAAAACATAACCAAAAAGTCTAATTTGTAGCAATTGTGCATTTCTGTATTGTAAATTCTTCCACCATGGCCAATTTCAAACAACAATATGATGTCACTGAAGCTAGTGTAAACTGGCTCCAACATACCATTAGATACCATCCAAAGTCAGGACATTTAAAAAAAAAAAAAAGAAAATCTCCTAGGAACAATTTCCCCAGAAATCCTTATGCCATTTCTCTTTTGCCCTATCGACCAGGCTTATATCTCATGCCCACTCCTAAGCTAAGCACTGCCAAGGGGACCACAAGAACCATGATTACCTGGAAAGACTTATGTGCTTTCACTTCCTAAGCCAGAGGAAGCCTCTATGAACTTATAGAAGAGTAAATACCTGCATGAAACTGGAGCGGTCCAGAAAATAGAAAGGGGATAAGAATATCTGGTGTGTGGGTAAACAAAGGGACAAAACCAGACATAATAGTATTCAAATGCAGTAATACGTATCGGAATAAATATAGAAATGTATGCTTATCTGTTTTTTATCCTCCTTTCAGTATCTTTTTATGAGTCTACCACGATACACACACATCGTTTGGATGAGTCATCTTTTTGGGCATCTTCTGGAGTCTAATCATGGTGAAACCAACACAGGAGATTATGAGCAGATTTGAGTCAATGGCTCTCAGAGAGTACTTCAAACAGTATGAGTGGTTTGAAACAGCTAAAATTCCCAAAGAAAAACACCATCTCTTACATGAAACATGGCCCTGAACAATGTTAATATAATTTTGAACATGTGCCCTTTATTATCTGCTATTCTATAGTACTTTTCTAAAGCATGTTCAGCATTTCTGTCAATCAGGATATTTCTTTTTTATTTAAAAGAATGAACTCTTATCCTTGGAGAAGTCCATAGCTGCATCAATAACAGTTTCTTGGGATGGTTAAAAAGGGCTTGGACAGATAAAAATAAATACTGTGTTTTCTCGAGCTTAAAGAAAAGAAGTGTGTTTATTCCTTCTGATTAATGGATAGTAATTGAGATTTTTTTTTCCCCCATCATGCTACTTTCTAGTTTCTTCTTTTTCTATATATATATGTTTTTTAGGAGAAAAAAATATCACCTGTCTTCTTTTTTAAGTGTTCCCCTCTGGCATTCATCTTTTGCTCCTCCTTCACCAGCCCCCTATTTCCAGACACATACAACTGTGTCCATGTATCTACATTTTTACTCTTTCAAGACAAGCTAGGTTTTAGATGTCTTTTCTTTTCCATTTGTCACTACTATTATTTTGCTTATTGTCACTGTGGAGGTGATATGAATTGTTCAAAATTATGTGCTCACTCTAAGGAGGGGTTAGTAACTGTACTGCTTCTAGAAGATAGGGTGATACATGACCTGTTAGTAATGCCCCTATAATGGTGATGAATCAATCATTGCCATGCAGGTTAGTTATGCTACATCAGTGTTGTTCTACAGTAATTTTGTGAGGTTTAACTTATAAGTATAATAATATATATATAACTTATAATATAAGTATATATAAGTAACATCTTTTACATATATAAAAGATTGTTTTCCTTTTTCTTTTTGAGACAGAATGATAATTTGCTCTGTTAATGGAGAACTGCTCAAAATGAAGCAAACATAGATTCAAAAGGAGATGTTGAGTAACTGTAAAAATTCAACCCTTTGAAGTTGATAAAACTCCAAGAAAGTGTGAGTTGTCAATTCTTGGAAATATTTTTAAAAGAATAGAGATTATTTTGCCCTAAATATTTTAGCAATATCTCATCAAAAAGCTGGAGGATGACCCAGAAAAAAATCTGTTTTCTTCTTCTGGGTTTGAGTTTGTTCAATGGCAAAAGTTTAGTTTGACTCCACAGCAAATGGGATTTCAGAAAAACTAGATTTATTCACCAGAGGCATCTATGAATTTTGGAGCACTCCCGCTCCTCCTGTTACCAGATAGCCATTTTGAATGAAGTTGTTTTGTTGGCATGACCAGTTGTTTGGGCATTTCACAGACACATGTGAAGAGAAAATAATCTAGACTTTATACTTCAGATAAAGATAATGATACTATTTCCCTGCTGTCAACTTCAGAAGGTAAAGATCTAAGTTTTTAAAAAATCTGTATCTAGTAGAATACTCCTTTGTACTACTAAAACCTAAGGCTGTTATATTAAGCTTTTTGGTTTCACTGTTTTTCTATATAGAAATAGCAACACCGAGAAAGGTTTTTTGTTTTTGTTTTTGTTTTAATTAGTACTCCCCAATACCAAAATGTATTTGAATGATATGTAGGTAATTTACTGAATGCATTAGTTAGGGTAATTAAAAAATTTAAAGTTGCAATCTACATTGCTCCAGTGTTCACACAGGTGAAATGAAGAATAAGCAAAGGACTCAGAACCAAAATATGATTTACAGTTCATCTCTTTTATTCATCAACTTTTCCCCTTTCCTTTCATAAGAACTACATTTGGCTACCATAGATTCCCATTTAATCAAAATTTTATAAAAAGTGGCTTTTATCAAGTGCATTTTGTATTTTTAAAATTATTAATGCAAATGTTTTACTTTTCCCATTTTCACACTATTTCACATTGTTTATGTGAGTCAAATTTTAGGTTAAAGGTCTCCTGGAAGCAAGGATATTAACTGCATTGTTTAACATAAAGTTATAGCAGATCATAAACAAAGCTTTATTTTCCAAAGCAAGAAAATGTATAACTTCAGCAAAAATTTACTTCCCTCCAGTATCGGGTAGCTATTAGGAATTTCCAGTGGTGATTTCCTGACTTTTCAATCATAAATCTACAGGGCTGGAAAAGGCCAATCCCATATGCTTGGGAGACTCTGTAGTATAAAACAGTAGTTTCTAACTCTTGTTATCCATGAAAATCTTTGTTCAGATGAAATCTTGCATGGCCACATGAACAAATAAAAGCAGAACTGCTCTGATTGAAGCAGGATCCCAAAAGTGCTTACTTGGAGTACAACTATAAATACAGCAGTTTGGTAGAATGAACAGTGAATGAGGATACCTACTTCACATGATTGGTGTTAGGCTTCAATAATAAGTGAGATGTCTAGTTAGATTTCTTATTCTCTATCTATGATTTAGTAAATGCATCTTTACTCTATCATGTGTATGTTTGAATATATTATATATATTTTACATTTGAATAGGCTGTATATGTATCTGTGTGTTTAGATGTATAGCCCAAAGGAAAAAGCATATCACAGTGAAAAGATGAGATAATCATGTTTAATAACTAACTTTATATTGTGAAATTAAGAGATTTACAATAGCTAAGTATCTTAACTGGAAGTAACCAATACAAGTACCTAAAATATTTCCTAACATCTAAAATTTTGAATGTTTTCTAAAGACATGAATATTATATTACTCTGAGGAGGTTTTAAAACTATGACCTCCATATATCACCTTGCATTGAAAACATTGGTTTTATGGGGTATCCTGTTTGTCACAGTAATAAAATATTAATCTGTACTTTCTAATATTAAAAAAATCTTGATATCACTTATCTAGCTTGCACACCAGGAGGGTGGTAGCAGTAATAGAGCTTAGGATTCGGTAGATAATTACACTAGTCTTAGTTGAGAAAAATGAGCAAAATATATTAAAGTTGCTATATCAGGATATTAATATACTCTGCTGTGTCAGTGTGTGGCCAAAATTTTGCAACAGTAATAATAATAATAGTGTCTTTGGTATTTGTCATACTTAGTGAATATAAATGGTACATTCTATGAAATGTAAAACATCTTTATTTCATTTGATCATGATTGATTGACTCATAATTTTTTAATATGCATCATCATTTATATTATTTTAGTAATTATTTGTTGTTTTACAAGTCATGGTGTTATTGCAATTGTTTTAAAATATTTTCACACCCATACTAGGTAAGGAGGGAAAACAGTTGTTTTTCTAGTCTTACAGATGTAAAAAAGCAAGCAAAGAGCAATCTGGTTGCCTCTTTGGATCACAGAGGAAATCAGTGGAGGAGCTGTGTCCTAAATTGGGTCAATTATTTTTCCAACAAAGATCATGATGAGTTATGATGTATCCCTTGTATGTAAAGTTTTCAGTTTGGTTCCTCTCTTTTGATATGTTCATATGTTATATGATTTGAATTTCCTAAGTGGTTTAAATCAGGTAAAATTCTATATCTGATATATTTGCTTTTGAATTGGCAAAGTTTTAGATGTGGAGAGGAATGACAAAGTTCAGTCAGAGATTTACCCTCCATGGCTTTTTGCCATTATTTTTCTACTGAATTTACCTGGCCAGCATATTGACTACTACTTTTTTAATTCACAGAGACAAGGGAAGAGGTAGCGGATGAACTGGAGTCAAGGCACAACCATTACAGATGGTGATCACTAGTCTCATCTTCATTTATGAATATCAGAAGTGCTATATACACTACTTGTCATATTAATAAAGCCCAAATATATTGGGAATTTACTTATTTGCTGTTTTCCCAGAATATTGGTGGTCAGGATTCCGTTTAGATAACTAGCCTGCAGAGCTAGAAAGAGGAATGGTGGTGAGATAAATTCTATTATTTTCTTCATATCAATTTAATTAGATAAACCATATATGCAACATGTTAACATTCCTAGACCTTCCTGGTTTGCTAGAGGTCATTTAAAGCTGTGTTCTCTGAATGCATATCAGGGAGATGAGCAGATTCTGCTTTCTGCTGGGGAGCCAGGAAACAGGATTCTATTTCTTGTTAGGTCGCTCTTGTTAAGCTTTTAAAGAGGAAATTATTCACTCTATCTTGTCTTTATCTCTTTTGTCACAAGTTTGCCTATTCCCTTTCTTTGTTGTTGTTATTATTCTAATGTGATGAAAGTTATTCATCATCCTTCATATTGACACATATCAAGACAATTATGTTCAGTGCACAATTTTGCTTGACTTCCCCTAGTACTTTCTGCCACGTCTGAATTTCCAATGCCATGAATTTTCACTTTTCTGACATGCTTTTTTCCTTTTGCCATGTATGATAGTTACTTGTGTGCTTGTTTTATCTTTATTAGAGTGTTCATTCTGGGAAGATAGCAAGAGCAGTGATTCAGCTCTTGCCGTCCGTCCACAGTCCTAGTTTAGAGCTCAGTGCATGGTAACATTATACAGGTTCAGTGATCATTCATCATAGTAAATCATTAGACTCCTACAGAATGCTATTTCAGAAAAATGCAATTTTGCTTAATATCCCTGAATGTTTAATACTATTTGAATGCTACAAAAATTATTTAACTCCGAGATATCAGAGTAGAATGTGTGTGGTATAAAGACTTCTCTGTCAATGTGTATCTTTTGTTTGTAGTGAGTGTGGATTATAGCTTATTCCTCCAGAATTTTGGAAAGTCCAAATTTTAAACTGAGAGACTTTTCTAGCTTTCTCAATGTTTACACAGGCATTTTTTTTTCCTACTTAGACTTAGCCTACTTCACTTGCTATTGTTTTATGTAGCTTTCTTCAGCTTTTTAATGGTCTATATAGCTTAATAACAGCATGATATTTAAGGTGTTTAGATGCCATTTGGAGGCTTTATAAAAAGGAGGTCACTTAGAGTTCAGAAATGTTTATAAACGAGAAAAAAAATCTCTGAAGTTTCCTTTGAGGTTAACAATTTGGAAGTACTGCATTGTTTGCACTTGAGATACAATATGCCATGCTTGGATTATCTGTTGTGAATCAGGCTAAAAGCAAAATGAAAAACTGAGGCAAAGTCAATGGTATCATATTCAAAGGAATTTTTCAAATCCCTTATGCCTGAGTGGTTTGAAAAATGTGTAGTAGATTCATGGAACTTTTAAAGTAAGGTACAGAATTTGAAAAGAAAAAAAAAAAAAAGAACAGTAGCAGAAATTTCCATTGCTCGGTCTACATTTATTGCTTATAATTGTGGAGCATATAACCCAAGCCATACTCATGAAGGAGCTTCTGAGTCATTATTCTCCTTCTTGTTTGGTCTAGAGAGAAGTCAAATTTAACCTGCACCTAGTCATACTACTTTACATGTAGCCAGCCAAGGTATTCATTGAGAGAAAGAGGGAGAGAGGAGATAAAACGACAATAGCAAGTTTCAAATGACCAATAGCTAGCTTCTGGCTGGAAAAAACATTTACACATAATTTCTGGCTTTCCCTCAAGTGGAGCTTTTGCGAGGGATTTATAGGTCAGATAGCTCAGCAGTTTCAGCCTGTTGCCCACCATACTTTAACAAAGCTTGTGCGTGTTTGTACAGCTGGACTGGTAGCTGTGGGAGTCCCGAGGATCCCACAAGCCTTCAGTCCCTTTTTCCTCCCCTCTGCTAGTTACCAGCACACAAATACACACAGAAGAAACTGTCTGACTAGCAGGTTAAAGGCTCACAATTCAATTCAAGCCCTGTTTATTTTCTTTTCTTGATTTCCTGC
>JAQZBX010054650.1:0-18599 GCA_029593785.1 Cabassous unicinctus
AGAAACAAGAGGAAGGTGGAGGAGGTGAGGAGTGGAAAACACCTTTCCAATACTTTGCAGAGATTGACTTGTGCAAGTGCTCTACTTTAGGGCTTATCCATACAATGAGTTTAGAGAAAAGTTCCAGGCCAAAGCAAAGAGGTCTCCCTGATCCTTTCTACACAAGTCTTTTCTTAGGCATGCACAAATAGACCTGGGGATTTTCTCATTTTCACAGTTGTGAATGTTTTCTCTTCCTTAGGAAAGTTTCCTCACTGTCCTAGTCTGGCAACTACACTGTAAGTCCTGCTACTTTTAATGTTTTTAAGTAGCCTTTTTCTTAATTTTATCATTCACCCTGTTAACTGCAGTCCTTTACCTGTTTTCTAGAACTTTGAGAAAGATATTTCTGCTAATTCTTGCTGGTTGTTTAAAGCTTCTGTGAGGAAAGTCCTTAAGATTCTCACTCTGCCATATTGAACAGGTCAGGACTCTCCCTCATTTTTATAGACAGTCTTGGGCTAAAAATCTCTTGGTTGGCAATTATTTTCTTTCAGCACTTTAAATATTTCTTCCCATTGCCTTCTTGCCTCCATGGTTTTTGATGAGAAATCAGCACTTAATCTTATTTGGACTCCCTTGCACATAACACATTGCTTTTCTCTTCCATCTTTCAGAACTCACTGTCCTTGGCATTTAACAGTTGACTACTGTGTGTCTGAGTGTGGTTCTCTTGAAGTTTATCTTTTTTTGCAGTTCATTGGGCTTCTTGAGTTTGCATATTCATGTCTTTCATTAAATTTGGGGATTTTTCTGCCATTGTTTCTGAGTATTCCTTCTTCCCCTTTCATTCTTTCTTCTCCTTCTGGGACTCCCATAATCCATATATTGGTATGCTTGGTGGTGTCTTACTGGTTTATTAGACTCTATTCACTTTTTTTTTCATTCTTTTTTTCTTTCTGTTTTTCAGCCTGAAACATTTCAATTGTGTTGTGTTTAAGTTCACTGATTTTTTTTTTTCCTGCCAACTCCAATATGCTGTTGAACCCCTTTAGAGAATTTTTCATTTCAGTTATTGTGGTCATCAACTGCAGTATGTCTGGTTCCTTTTTAAATTTCCTGTCTCATTATTGAGATTCTCATACTGTTCATTCATTATTTTCTTAATATCTTTTGGTGCTTTCTCTTTGTTTTCCTTTATCTCCTTGAACATTTTGAGGATCATTTTTTTGGTAAGTGTTTGTCAAATATGCCCAAAGTCTGGCCTTCTTCACTGATGGTTTCTGGATTTTTATCTTGTTCCTTTGGTTGAACTATGATTTCTTATTTCTTTGTTTGCCTGTAATATTTTGTTTCATTCTGCACATTTTAATATTTTAAAGTGTTAAATCTAGGATTTAGACCCTGAGCTGTCTGTCTCTTAAGTTTGTATGCTGATAGTGATATAACAGCAGTCTCCTTGAGTGCCAGTAACTAACAAAAACAAACAAAACAAAGCAAAAACACCTTTCACTATTTTTACAAATTGGCTCTCCATTGGCTGTTGCTCCCCTTCAGAGTTTAACCCTGCTATCAAGAAGATCCACCCAAGGCAAATGTAAAGTGCAGAGCCCTCTCTGTCTTTTTTTGAGCCTGCATCATTTCCTCAGCTTGTGTTTGCTTATGGTCTGATGAATCTCCTTATTTACAGGAGTTCTAACGCCCCCTCTACTTCTTATGAAACAGACACTCTTCCCCTTCCAGGTGCTCTATTTTTTTACTTAAACTGGACAATCCTTTGCTTAAGATTTTCTGACTTAATTATTTCTTACACTGCTCTAGTTGATCACAAGCTGCTTCTGCTTGCAGGGCAAATTATGAGGGGATGAGCCAAAGAAATGTTTCCTGGTTCAGTCTTCCAAACTGCCACCTGATAGATTAGCACCAATACATAGGCATTCCAGTATGCACATAGTAGTTCTTCTGGCCCCTCTAGAACAGGGCCAGGGACATACAGTCAGAACACAAGCTGACTCTACACTGCACGAGGTTGGGGGGATAAGCCAGCAAGGATGCCATGAGCTTCTCCTACCCTGTTTAAAGCTGCATTTTCTTGATTCATCACCTAACCTGTTACTGCAATCTTTTAATTATTATTCAGAGATTTGAGAAAGATGGCCTTACTCATTTTGCTAGTTATTTAAAGATTCTTTAGGGAATGGCATCCTGGAGTGTCTTACCTTGCCGTCTTGGTTAATTGGATCATAAGCCAATTGGGAGTGAAAGAGGGGCCGGTAAGGGTGCCACAAGATTTTCCTACTATTTTTAAAGCTACATTTTTTTGATTTGCCGTTACTGCAACCCTTTAACTGTTTTCTGTAGTTTTGAGGAAGGTGGCCTTGCAACTGTTTGCTAGTTGTTTAAACATTCTATGGGGGAATGGTAGCTTGGAGTATCTTACATCACCATCTTTGTCGACTGCTATATACAGTTAACCTTTGAGAGTTTTTTATATATTCTGTATATAAATCTTTTGTCAAATACGTGATACAAATATTATCTTCCCATCTGTAGTTTGTCTTTTCATTCTCTTAATATGTCTTTTGCAAAGCAGAAGTTTTAAATTTTGATGAAGCCCAATTTTTTTTCTCTAATGGATCATGTGTTTGGTATGATATCTAAGAACTCTTTGTATAATAACCAAGTCACTATGATTTTCTCTTACATTTTCTTCTGAAGTTTTATGTCTTTATCTTTTACATTGAGATATTTGATCCAGTTTTAGTTATTTTCGTAAATGTTGTGAGGTTGAAGTTGTGGTTCAGGGTTTTTTTGCATGTGGATATCCAATTGTGCCAACATCATTTGTTGAAAAGACTTTTTTTTCTCCATTTCATTACCCTTGTACTTTTGTCAAAATCAGTTGGCCCTATTTGTCTGTGCTTTATATTCTGTTCCATTAATATATGTATCTATACCTCAGCCAACACACAATGTCTCAATTACTATAGCCATATAGTAAGTCTTAAAATCAGGTTAGTGTGATTTCTCCAACTTTACTTCTCTTTTCAAAATTATTTTGGCTATTCCTGATCCTTTTCATTTCCATATAAATTTTAGAACCAACTTGTCAATTTCTATTTAAAAACCAGGTAGAAATTTGTTTGTAATTGTATTAATTCTGTCAGTTTGTGGAGAGTTAAATTCTTTGTATATGTCAATTGTCTCTATCTTCTAACAGATCTATACCCCCAAACATTGTTTTCAATAGAAAATTTCAATCCAAAGATGGATTGCACTGTCCAACTATTATTGCTTGTTCTTGAGAAGGAAAATATCCAAGCAATTACCCATAGGAGATCAGAACACAGACCAGAAAAACTACAGGTAAGACACTCCAACCTTATCTCCTCATTCTATGCTGTTAAAGACATCTCAGTAAGGTCTTAATTTAGGTTTGGTGAAGAACACTCTGATCTGGACCACTGATTTTCCACACAAGACTGAACAATCCAAACTTTGAAAGACATAGCAAGGTAAGACCATTGTGATGTGTGGGGTTGGGGGTTGGGAGGCCAGGTCAATGCCTCATTCTTGTGATTGAGAGTTGAGTTTCCACAGAACAGAGTGGTATGCCCCTTGTCAATCATTCTGGGAAGAGCATTTTCTTTAATGGAAAATGTAGATTGAAGTTGCAGTCTTCAGACAAAGAGAAAAGAACAAATTCCTCCTGGTAAGAAAAATTATTTAAAACTTGGAAGGTGTTCCTTCAATATTACAGCAAAATGTCATTTAACATTTCCCCCAAAGATTAATTATCTAGAAGAATGTACTTTCCTTGACTCACTCTTTGCCTTGTATAAAAGGTTCTATGAAATGTGGAAGTTACATTTTAACTGGTGGATTTTTTTCTGTAGAAAAGATAGCAACAAGGTTATGATACATTCCCTTATAGGACATTCTATGTTAACCAATAATAATCCTGATCTCATTGGCTTTTGTCTTCTTTTTTCCTGCCTGCTCTCACAAGACCTCAGAGTCTTCTAAAATGATCCTTAGATGTTTCTAATTGTCCCCAGAGAATGTCTCCAATGTGAACATGAAGAAGATCTCTACTGCTGGGTGTCAGTGCAGCTTAAGGTGGCATCTTATGTGTACACATGAGTCTTCCAAATGGTGATGGTACTACAGGACATCCAGGTCTCCCTTTGAGAACTGCTACTTTTCTGAAAAAGTACTGCGTTTTGTTCTACTGCCAGTCTTTTCCTAGACTTTTGCCACTATATCCTGAAAGCCCCGTTTCCAACGGGGAAACGAGATGTTTCTCGTTTCACAACGAGATGTTGTGAGATGGGCTGGGGAAAAGTAAGGAAGATATTTTTCTTACTCTAGTGTTTTCATCTCTCAGAGGGGTCCCCAAGAAGCTCTTCTTCTGTCCCAGAGTTCTATAAAGAGTTTAGTAAACAACCTTTTTAGTTTTTATGTCCTACTTAGGACTTGGTCTTATGTTCAATGGAAAATATTTTGGGAGACAATTTCTACTGATGGATACCAGACTGTTTAGAAATTTTCCTCATTTCCAATAATTAGGTTTTTATTATTTGGTCAAATTTTTTATTCCTGTCTCCTTATTTCCTAAGAACATGTTTTCTTCCTGAAGGACCCTTATTCCCCTGCAAAAGGACTTATCTTGAAGTTATCCCACCATTTCCCAGACTCTAGAAAAGATTCTCAAATACCCAAGCAAACAGGTTTCTGGTGGACCCCTCCCATCAGTTTGCAATCATTTTGGATTTCCACTTAGACCCAAGCTGAGATACTCTCTTCCCTCATACAATTTCATATAGCACAATGCCTGAATCATCCTTGAGAAGAAGATATTAATACTATTCTAATCTACAGAAAAGAAGTCTAATGCCCAAACCCATTAAGGAAGTTGCCCAAGGTATTTCTAAAACTAAGATTTAAATCCGATCTTGTGACTCCAAATCTGTTCTTTTTTCATCAACTTATAAACAAAGACTTAGAAATCAGTTTAGTTGATTGTCTGCCAATCTGTCTACAAATACCAGTGGATTCACAATAATCCAAGCTCCTTCTGCATGCTGACTTATGGTAAAGGCAGAACAGAATCTGAATACAAGTTTGCTTGACCACAAGTCAAATTGAATTTGACATAGCAAAGAAATTAAAGCCAGAGTTTATGTAACCATGAAGAATCCCATTTGAGATCTACCTCTGCAACTTACTTGGATAAGTGTCTTAACCTCCCTAAGCCTCGGTTTCCTCATGTGAAAAGTAGAAATAATAAGAATTACCTGGAAGAGTGTGGAGAGTACTAAGCGTGTGAAGTTTTTAGTCTAGTCGCTAAAATGTAACACACGTGCTAGGTAAATGTTTGTTTGTTTGTTTATTATATTTTGAACAGAGGATTATTTAGTAAATTGTGTTCTTTTTTAGGAACAAAAACACATTGTAATGGGTAATAAGTACTCACAGTTCAAGTGGCCTGCAAAATATGCACTTAGGTCAATTTTGAAAACAGAATTCATGATTGCACCAGGGATTACCAAATTAGATTGCAGAACAGGGCCCAGGAAATGAAACTTAAAGAAGGAAGTATCCTCAAAGAAATAAATTAAAATCTGGTTAAGATGTAAACTATTCAGAGTGTATTGAAAATGATAGATGATTAAATTTCAACCATCTTTACTACAAAAAAATATATAAAGCAAACCTCTAATTTGAGTTATATTTTTAAAATTTCCTAATAAGCTGTGAAGTAAAATAAAACCATCAGACTTGTCCCTCATAAACAGTTGCCGGTACTTTTTTGGTAAAAGTCCTAAATGAAGGTTTTCCCCAAGGTACATTTTCTTTTTCTCTGCTTTTCTATTTTTTTAAAAAGAAAATGTCACATTAAGAAACAAAATTCCCCATTCCAAATAGTCATATTTAGAGACCATAATCATTACATTGAAGAGAATGTTGACAAATAAACTTAGAATTTATCAGGTGCTTGTTCTATGTTAATCTAACTGGGGAATTCAGACAAATAGAACACAGAGAATGAATAATATAATTAAGGCAAAACTGAAACACATAAAGCAATAATAATCAAAGCAGTCTCATAATTAAGCACTGAAGGCGATACACAATGGCTACACAGAATGATGGCAAAAGAGCTCCATGAAGCCGACTTAAAAAAGCAGAATAATTCCCTGACCAACTAACAAAACAAACCAAAAATACTATGTTTCTAAAAAAAGATGTAAATCCAGAGGAACACTGTCAGAACCATAGAAATAAGAAGTCTAAGAGAGAAGAACTGGCTAAATACACTTATGGATCAGGTAACAACGCCAAAGTGGATATCAGATATTGCTTTAGCTTGCTAAAAGCTTCTAGGAGCAATAGACCAGAAATGGGTTGGCTTTTATAATGGGAATTTATTAGGTTGAAAGTTTACAGTTTTGAGGCTGTGAAAATGTACAAATGAAGGTAGTGTCAGGGATGCTGTCTCACTGAAGATGGACTGCTGGTGATCTTGGACTCCCCTCTCAGATGGCAAGGCACATGGAGGCACCTGCTCTCTTCTGGGCCTAGTTGCTTCAGCCACTGGCTGCTCCATCTGTGGCTTCCTCTTTCCCAGGTTCCTCTCTGATCTCCTGATTTCAGTCTCTGTGGCTTTTCCCCTGAGTGTTGTCTACTTTCATTTCTCCATTTATAAAGGACTCCAGCAAGAGAACCAAGATCCACCCTGGGTGAGGCCTCACTGAAGTAATCCAATCAAAGTTCCCCCAACTGAATCTAACCCAATCATAGAGTTCCACACCACATAATGGATTAGCATCAAAAACAGTATCTTTTCTGGGGTCCGTAAAGGGCCACAAACTGTAACAGATATATTTTCAATGAAGGATTTTATCATATTCATTTATGTAACCCCAGTACCTATTTCTGTGCTTGGTTACATGTAGATATTTTTTTTCCAGGCACTTTAGAAGGTTCTAAAGACATAATGATGAACATGAGAGAAAAGTCCCAAGCTTTCATGGAACTTACATGAATAAGAATATATCAGATAGTGACAAAAGTTATGAAGGGCCATGTCATAGAGAAAAACCGGGGAAAGAGTGTTCAGGAAAGCCTTCTCTGAGCAGGTGCCAGACATTTCAGCTGAGACCTGAATGACAGAGAAGCCAGCCACTCAAGGATCTGGAGAAACACCCAGGCAAGGGAGCAGCTAATGCAAAGGCCCTGACAGGGAACATGTTTAGTGTGTGGTGGAACAGAAAGAAAGTCAATGTGGATGGAATGTAGTGAACAAGGAGTAATATGAAATGGAGTTGGAGATGTAGGAAGATCCTAACTCATCTAGGTCCTCATAAGCCAAAGTGAATTATTCTAAATGTGATGAGAAGGCATTGAGCACTGAGAAATTCTGTGGCTCTGTGATATAGTTAACATTTTTAAAATATAACTTTGGAAGATGTGTGACACATGAATTATAGATGGACAAAAAAATGGTAATTGAAGTGGTCAAAGGGAAAGATGATAGATAACTCAGACAAGTATTACAATTTGTTGGATAGATGGAGAAATTAACACTTATTGGTAGCCAGATAAATAAAGTGAAGGGAAGAAGGAATCTGACAATGAAAAGATATGGAATCTGGGTTTCAAACTCTGAAAATTTTTGTAAAAACTAGAGTCAGGGAAGTTGAAAGAGTGGGTACCATCAAGGAAGAATGTAAATTTTGTTTCATTTTGTAATGATATATATATTTCCAGGAGTCTTTGGGTGACACAAGACTGAAACTAGGAAAATCAGAAATGTAAATGGTTGTTTATACATCATTCTAATAAATACACTAGTAAAAAGCAGAAGAGTGAAAAAAGGTGGAGAAACAAGAAGAGAAAGTGAGGTATCCTTAAGAATACTTAAATCATTGATAAAGGTCATTCGTTTTCACTTAAAGCTACAGTCTCATCTCTCTAGTTAAAAAAAGGTTATAGCTCCTTGGGCCAGGGATGCTAGGCTGAGCTTGAAAATGTAACCTGTTGTTTGTTTCCTGGTCTCTCCTTTGTCATAGTATAAAAGACAAAAGGATCCCATCATTTCCCATTTATATAAAGAGTGTTATGTGTCCAATCCTCCCATGAGATGGTAAATTATTTAATATCTAGATTTTTATTTCATTAATTTTTGTATGCTCTAAATATTCTTGCCTAAGGCCTTGCATCTATTAGCAACCAATAAATATTTGTTGACTTGAACTACATAGTGTATTAATAACTGTTCACTCATCTTTATATTACTAGTATATCTCTTTCTTCTTATTCCACTATAAGAAGACCACATGTCTCCTATGTCCCTGCTTCCCTGAAGCACTTATCACTCTTTTTTTAAAACAATTTATTGAAGTATATCATTCATACATGAACATACATAAACTATAAGTGTTCAGTAAACATCGTGATCTTACAAAACAAATATGCATAACATCATGCAGGGCTCCCACACATCACCCCTCCCCCAAACACCCTGCACTGTTGTGAAACATCTGTTAACAAATCATGAAAGAACATTGCTCTTTCTGTGGATAGTTCTCACTCTGGGTATCATTGTAAACCAAGGCTATTTCTGATCTGATTTGTGTGGCTGAAGCTATTCACTAAGGAAACCTTATGAGGAAGCATATGGGATTGCTATAATGCTCCAGAATATATGGGCCTGGACACTGCAGAAAAGGACTTAAAGGTTTATCCTCCCACCACCATACCCCCCAAAAGACCCAGAGAGAATGCAGGAAAACAAAGTCACACTAAGCCAGGCGATACTGTTAACCCCAAATTCTTTCACACAAGGAGTCAAAAGAAATTTTAAAAATGCTACAAATATAACAATGCATGCAAAATCTGAATGGCTCTAAAAACTTTTACATAGACCTCTTGTGACTACCACTCAGGACAAATAAATTTAAGAAATTCTCAAAAATCTGCCCATTGCTACTTAACAGGAGTGCCACTTTCAAGCAGATCTAAAAATAAAGTACTAATAAGAGATACTCAGTGTCCTCATGAAATTCTGGATCCAAGCACCCAAAGGCAGTGGTCTCCAAAACATCTCCCAAAACACAAGCAATCAAAAGCCTTAGGCCCCCCAAGAAGCTTTCCAAGCCTTATGGATTTCTTCTACATTCATCTGCCTTCATTCCTGGCTCATGCCTCCCTTGGGAACCTATCCATGATAAGGCAGGAAGAGCCTACTCTTCCTTTTCTGCAGAGTGTGGCCTCAAAGAGGATGTTGTACAGTTACCTTACTTCCTCCTAAGCCCAGTAATATGCAGAGGTCCATGCCAAAATCAGAGCAACAATAAACTCAGGTTTTATAGTCACATACCTGCCATTAGATGGTGAATCAAACACCACACTTTTATCCTACTATAAAACATATTTCACTCTACTGGTCTTTGACTTAACCATTCCCATTTCTTCACTCCAGGAGTGATTTGCCTCCCAAACAAAACAAATAACACTGTCAGAAAGTTTATCCTAATAATTAACTTGAATTTATTGCTCTAAAACGTTAAATCTTCCTCCTTCCTGAACATTGGGAACTTTAAAAGATTTGTGCCTCGCTACCCACACCCCTGCTGACTTATGACTTCACCAAGCATAGTCAAATCTCTCATTATTTCCTCCACCCAATTCCCAATCTTTCAAATCGCTCTTTTTTTTCTTTTCATTCTCTGTCAGTCACCCACATCTCTGTTGTATTAAGGGCCCCAATATTTTTTCCCTCTCAGATAAGAGTGTCTCATTGAAAGTCTCCTCTTCCTTTCCTAAAACACAGCAGGGCCCTTCTTGATATATCAAATGTTAACTTTCTGTCCAATGTAATCCATGGAAATGTCCACAACCCGAATTTCTTATTGGATAATGGCATAAAGGAAAAGCTGCTAGACTGCTTCTTCTCATTCCCACATACCTTCTTTTCCAACTTTGCCGTGTTCATTTCCTCAGCTTTGTGAGGTCCACATCTATTTGTGCCTGTAGCATTGAAATATTCCTGAAGCTCTTCCCTGACAACGCAATTGACACGCTTTGGTTTGGTTCTTTAACCAAATTTCAGGCTGTGTCAATAAACATAGCCAGACTGAATTTCATCTTCAAATAAGACTAAGCCATACTAATGGGGACAGACACTTGACAGAGTTTATCAGTTTACTTGGAATTCTACCAGCTGTGACTTTTCCCAATTAAAACTCATCTTTTATTGCTCAGAGCCCTTTCAATTGATTGGTAACACTCCCAATTGTAACATTATCCCATAGTTTTGCTTTGCTTGGCAGACGGTCTCATATTGTTTGACACCATATGATTAGCAATTTAAAATTTACAGTCAGAGGTAACACACAAAGATTTTAATTCTATAGCATTGACATGAGTCATTAGCTTAGATCTTTAGTTGATTTCTTTTGGAATCCATCTAGTTTCAAATATTCTAAAAAAAACAACAACCTTAAAAACAAAGAAAAAATATGCTGTGCTGTCTTCTGTACTTACCAACAGATAAATGTTCATTTTAAAAGTGTGAGTTTTAAAATGTATGAGAACACTTTACAGACGTTTTAAAGTATGAAACCAAGCCAACTGTTTGGAATGTATCTATACACCTCAAGGAGAATAAAATCTGAGTATGACCTGCTTGCCATTGGAGATTGTGAGAGCCCAGATTGTGCCAACTGTGAGACCCCTCCTAACTCTTACCACATACCTGACATTGGAATAAATCACACAGAAGGAGTCTAGCCAACACCATGACTTTCTCTAAACATTTCCCCCAAGCATTCTTTAGTGGAAGTTTAAATTTCACAACTTCAGGCTAAAACGAAATTCCTTAAATCTTTCCTTGCATGATTTGTTTTGAAACAGAATAAGCTTTCTCTTGATTGACCAAAATGATTATGGCTGTGTACAGTTTCCAAGATTTAAATTGGGAATAATCTTAGTAGGATAAAAAGTCTGTTACTGTTCTTTGTTGGGTATAAAGAAATGGGGGTGGGAAATACGCTCTTAAAATATTTTAAAAAGAATTCAGTATTTTTGAACAATACCTCTGTCATCTAAATTCTGAATCACATCTTCTCAATACCCACACCACCACTAGCTCCAAATCACAGAAGTTTGGGCAACACCTGGGCATTCCTGTCCCCCAGCCAGCACAGGAATTTCAGCTGGGATTGGTTTTTCATATAAGCAGGACTGCTACCCAAATTTTTCAGGTTTACCCCAAACTTGCTACTTTAACTGGAAATTTGGTCCAAACTCTTAAATAGGATTGTTGTGGTAGGAGAGAATAATTCAATTTATTACTTTTCTATAAATATGCAATGACTGTTTCCTATATGTTGGAGACTCTTTCAGATAAGAAATGTAGTAGAGAACCAACAGACAAACTTCTCTCTCGTGGAGTTTCTGTCTAACAGGGAAGAGAGACAATAAACATGGTAATATTTACTAATTTAAATATTTGCTATGTTAAATAAGTGCTAGCACTAAGGAGAAAAAATAAAACAGGGAAGAGAGAGGTGAAAGGTTGGAAGAGGGTGACCAGCGAAGGCCTCCTTAGTAGATGACTTTTTAATAAAGCTCTGAAGGAAGTGTGGACGCTCACCATGCAGATGTCTGGCGGAAGAGCATTCCAGGCTGTGGGAATAGCCAGGGTAAGGGTCCAGAGGTGGGCACCTGGCCTGGCATGTGTGAGGAATAGCAAGGAGGTCAGTGCAGTTTCCATAGAGTGAGCAGGGAGGGAGTGTAGAAGAGGACGATCCTGAGATGGAACAGGAAGCCAGATTGTGGGGCACAGAGGTCCCAGGGGGGATGCTGGCTTTGATGCTTAATTTAATGATCTCATCCCAAGGAGCCCAACTTTCATGGAGAGAGAGAAAGAAGAAGCATTCTTTCTTTCCATGTTTTCAGGAGACCTTTGAACATGAGCGTAGGGGCTTGAAAATCAGACCAGTTCAGGTTGGTATCCTGACCCTGCCACTGGGTAGCTTACATAGTTTACTTAACAGTATCTCAGTGTTCTCATTCATGAAGTAGAGAGCAGAAGGCTTGGTTTTCAGGGTTGCTTTGGAGATAAGATGATGCACGTTCAAAACCAGCCTGTGGCACAGTGCACAGAAAAAGCACATAGTAGGTACTTAATAAATAGTAGTTCCTTTCCCTCCACTTGATCATTTTTCAGTTTTAAGGAAGAAGTCTTCAGGGCAATGACTATACAATTCTAGACCCCTATCATTGTTTCTTCAGCTATGGTGCCCACAAAGTAAAGGGAGAGCTGAAATTTCCTGGGGAAAGTGACTACAAGGAGAAATCTTGCTCATACTTCAATTGAGAAGTCTAGAACATATGTCTTAGAGAGCTGCTGCTGCCTTCATACATTGGTCAATGGTTGATCTTTCTAGTTTAAATATACGTGTGTATATGTGTATGTACATCTATATATACACATGCACATCCATATACACGTATATAATCTGAGTCCGGGTTTCTCAGTCTCAGCACTATTAACATTTTGGACTAGATTATTTTCTAGCAGCATCTCCAGCCTCTCTCCACTAGATGTCAGTACACCCTCTGCCCACCCAGTCGTAACATCCAAAAATGTCCCTGGGGAGCCAAACCGCCCCCTGCTTTGAGAGCCACTGCTCCAAGCCAACAGTTTATGCACCCCCTTTCAAATGCAAAGACTTTCTCCAAAATTAAGGCTGGTTTCCCTAGCCACAACACACTGTGGAAGAGGTGAATTTGGCAGTATATTTTTTACTTTTAAAAAATTATTGTATAATTTTAACAGTTCAAATAATACAGAGCTGTATAAAGAAGTATTTAAATATACCCACTGTGTCCCCTCCAATCCCAGTCCCTGAATTAGCAAAGGTTAACCATTTGGTACCTGTCCTTTCATACATTTTTCTATGTTTATGCAAACATATATACACACGTTTTTTCTTTTTAAAGTTTCTGAGTCAAAATGAGATTATACTATACAATTTGCTTTATTCATTTTACATTATATGTCATAGATGATTCATTCAATTCATAAAACTAACATGTTCTTTTTAATGTTTATATAATAGTCCATATTCTAGTTGCACCTTAATTTATTCTACAATATCCTATTTATGGGCATTCAGGTTCTTTCCAGTGTCTTGTTATTATAAATGATGCTGAAATAAGCTTTGAATATATTGGTATATACTGATGCTTTTATATCTATAGAATAGATGCCAAGAAGTAGGTCAAAAGAAATGCACTTTGTAAAAATTTGGTAACCGTCAGAAATTTCACCACAGTGATATCATAGGCAAGTATGAAATTCCCTGGGAGAGTTCCCAGATGATTGAAGGAGCAACATGCAGGGATGTGGAAAGATGACACCCATTTCAAAATGCTGCCTAGTGTTCACCTATCCATTTAACCAGTACAGTGGTGTACACCTTACGTGGTAATCTGCTTTCTCCCCATCTCATTCAGTACCACATTTAAGAGCCTGTGCCTGATCAGATTTACATTTTGTAGTTTAAATTCATTATAAAATGTTTTTATAGGCCATCCAGAAGTCTATGCAAGTTAAAAAAAAAAAAAAAAGATCAATCTATAAACTTTAGGCACACAAACATCTCATTCACAAGTTATGTGTATGGTGCTTAAATCAACTCCCATTCCTTTTTTTCCCTTCGGATCGTAAGTCATTGGACAAAATCTTGGCTTTGGCTCTGGCTCTGACACTTGAGGGCTTAGCCCTTACTGAGTGTCTGGGTCAGCCACCCACCCAGCACCTGACCTGCCCCAACATCCCTCACAGCCTCTGTCTGAACACCTCGAATGCGAGCAGCTACCTTCCTGTGACCGGCTTCCAGAGCGTGGATTTGCTCCAGCCAGTCAGTGTTCACTATTTCTCAGGGAAAAGGGAGTGACTTGACTTCTAATTACTATATCCTTTGGATGTCTACTCCAATACCTTTCTGAGCCCACATATCTTCCAGGTGTCAGCAAGGCTGTGCTCCTCTCTGGAAGCTCTAGGGGAAAATCTATTTCCTTACCTTTTCCGGCTTCTAGTGGCTGCCTGTATGGCCTTGGCTCATGGCCCCTCTGCCTCATCTTCAAAGTCAGTAGCATTACATTTCTCTGGCCATTCTCCCATAGTCACATATTTCTCTGAATCTTCTCCTCTGGCTCTTTTCCACTTTGAAGGGCCATTGTGATTATATTGGAACCCTCTCCTCCAGATAATCCAAGATAATCTCTCCATCTCAAAGTCCTTAACCTTAATCATACCTGCAAGGTCCCTTTTACCATGTGAGGTAACACATTTTCAGGTTCCAGGAATTAGGGCGTGGACATCCTTGGGGGGGCATTATTCTGCCTAACACATGGTGTTTTGGACATTCAGCAATTTTTCATTTTCAGGTTCTTGAAGGAATTTTCTTTTATTTTTTGTGATATTTCATGTTGCCTTTAGGGTTCAAAAGCCATTTCCCATTCTGAGGTCAGCTAAATATTTCCTATTTTCTCCTAAATTGTTTCTCATCATTCCTTTTTTAACATTAACTTTTAAATATATCTAGAATTAGTTTTGATATATCATGTAAGGTAAGAATCTAACTTGTTTTTTTCCTAAATAATTTGTCAATTTTGACACTACAATGCCTTTAATTGAATGGTATTTTTAGTTTATACATATCATGAATAAAAGGAAACAACAAAACGAATCAATAGTTACATAATCACATGTCCAAGAGACCTATTAATTTTAAATCAACCAAAGAACTTTACTAATAAAATGATCTAAATAACAACCTATTAGCACAAGGATAATTGAACGTGTAAATAGTCATTTAAATGCTTCATAAAATATAAAGTACTTTATTGTTGTAAAATAGTTTTGATAATAGGAAAGCCATGTTCTTCTTCCTCTCCTCATTAGAGAAACACACCTCCACCCCTGCTTATACATAGACAATCCTAACCCTTACACCTTCTGTCTTCCAGGGTCTAAAATTTTCCTCAGAGCTCCAGTCTCATGCCTTACAGCTTTGATTCCTGTTAAAATTCTCTAAGGAGGGCTGTTACTTCATGCTGTTCTAAGCCTCCTATAATAGAAAGGAAAGACAGCTTTGGAGCTGGATAAACCTTGATTCAGAACTTAGCTTGGCAACTTAGTCATTGGTTGCTTTGGACAAATTATATGCCTACTCTGGATCTCACCTTCTATATCTGTCCTTTGGGGACATAAGATTAGTGTTAATCTAAATGCACTGCTCAATAACAGAAAGTCATTATTATTTTGTGTTGTGTGAATTTGGTTAATCCGTAGGCTGCAGACCCCTGAGAAAAGTTGACAACAGAGTTGGAAGATAAACACATATCACTCAATGATCTTATGTGGTGATGGATACAGTTTGAGGTTATCTACCTTCGGAGAGATGAATGTATCTTCATTGTGAAATATTTACATTATATTAGACCAAAACATTTTTGAACATTTATGTATATGAATAAAAGTCTGGCTATTTGGACAACCAAAGGCATGGACTATGTGGACATTTGTTGTTTTGTTACTTAGCACCTATCCTCTATCCTTTTGGTAACAATTCTTTTCCACAGTTGGATGGAGCCAAGGATCAAGAAGCTCTGTGCTTTCTCTAGTTGGAAGATAAGCAAAGAATCCAAATTAGGCTCTGTATAAACTCCTAGAATTTGAATCTTTACCATATTGACAAAAGGCTGAACATGTCTGAACACTATGCCTCCAGGGACCAGGATTCTAGAATAATGATTCATCATTTCTTGCTACCTAGATGTCTAGAGCAACCCGGGTGTTGTTCTTCTTAAGCCTGGTTCGTAGCTTTCCCTATGATTCTTATACTGTCCCATGCTCTGCCAATGAGTCCTTTTCCTCAATAAGTTACCCAGAATCAGTCTCTATTACTTGTAACCAAACAACCTGAAGAACCCTCACTTGATAGAAGTAAAAGCTGAGACTTCAGAAGCTATGTAACTTGCATAAAGTTTCACAGCAAGTGCATGATAGAGCCGGAATATGAGCCCAGATTGTCTAATTTTAGAACTGGCCTCCTTCTGATACTGACTCCTGAGACATATGACCACATTTGCTCTCCTGTGATCATTGAGCTGTGTGAGCCTCCTCTTATCCTGCGAGGTAGTATGCTGGTGCCGGGGTTAGAAAAACAACAACAACAAGCAATGGATCAAGCAACACTCAGAGATTTCTCTCTAAACTGCTTCTTTCTGTCTGATTATAAATACATAATTTATTACTACACAATGTTGACTCATACCTTTTGAATTTAAGGGGGTTATATTTGATTTTTAGCTTCAGTGGTGTTCTCCTGGCTTAAGACCTGCTTCTGAACCTGAAGTAAAAAAATCACAAAGCCAAGTAAGCTTATAATAGCAGCTCCTGTTAATTCCACTTTCACACCTGTCTCAATGAAAATGGACTACCTCCTATTTGAGCTAACTTCTCCATAGTCTAAGTCTTTCTCTTTTGTTAGTTAATCCAATCATTCGACAATTATTGAATGTACATTCTGTACCACTCTTTCTATCCAATTCCTATCTGCTTTCTTAAGGATATCCCTTCCCCTCTTTTCTAGCACTTTTTCTATACTGGGTGTTTTTCTCAAGTTCAATTTTCTCCTATCTTTAGAGATGACAACAAATTCCTCAACCAAAATTATACTCCAGCTATTGATTTCTCTCTTTCTTCCGCTTCACAAACATCTTTCAACATCTGGGTTCTTGATATATCTGGAATTGCTTCTTATGTGTGGTTTGATGTAAGGTTCCAATGTCATTTTTCTCCAACATGAATTATACATGTTCCAGCACCATTTGTTAAATAGTTCCTCCTTTCCCCAATAATTTATTTTGGTGAACTCTATCATATATCAAAATTCCATATATGCATACCCTGTTTTGTGAGTTATTTCATTCTATCAGTCAATTAGACTATCCTTGTACCATACTTTCTTAACTTTAAAAAAGCTTTCTAATCTTTACATCTAGAACCACCTGTATTTTCTCCTTTTCTTCCTTTTCAAAAATGAATTGAGTGTTCTTAGACCTTTGCTGTTCTATATAAATTTTAAAACCAACCTACTAATACAATCTGTTGGGATGAATTTTCTTTCTTTATCTATATTTAGGATTGTTAAACATTTAGGTTACTTCATCATGAGCATTCTGATGATTAAAATTTTTGCTACCATTCATTATTTTCATAGATCAATTTTCTATACATTAAACTGCTTAGTAAAATATGTTTTTCCTTCCCCAAAACATTGTGTTATGAAAATTTTAAATGTACAGAACAGGTTGAAAGAACAGTAAAATGCATTCCATGTATCAAACGTCTAGATGGAACAACTGCTAACATTTTGCCATTTCAAAGTGAGCTGCAGGCATAATGACATTTCTAAAAATAAGGGCATTTCTAGAAAACCATGTGTATCATTAAAAGGGGGATATTTTCCTATCTAGCCACAATATTTTTGTTGTTCTGAAAATTTTAACTATAAATCCCTAAAATAACATAAAACGAGTCCATATTTAGATATCCTCAATTGCCCCAAAAATATCTTATATAGCTATTGTTATTTTTCTGAACAAAAGTCCAATTAAGGTTTGCCCATTGTATTTGGTTGATTTATCTTTCTCGTCTTTCTTGATTAAGAATAGTCCCCCGATTTTTTCTTAATAACTGATTTTTTAAGAGACCAGGCTAGTCGTCTTATAAAAGTCTTATAATCTGAATTTGCTTGTCTGTTCCCATTTGCTTTGCTTCTTTTAAATCTTATATTCCTATGTATTAAAATTTTGATATAAAGAAATAGTTATAAACATGTTCAGTAAGAATATTTTATAAAGGATGCTATGCACTTCATATTGTATTATATCAGCTGGCACATAAGAGCTGATTTTCTTATTATTGTGATGCCAAATTTGAGTGCTTGATTAAAATGGTAAGAGTTGGACCTTTCCATTGTCAAATTATGATTTCTTTTTTCACCCTCACAATTAGAAAGTTAACTGTGGATAGCTGGTTTGGCTCCTTGTGAATATATCATTCTTCATTCACATTTACCTAATGGTTTTAGTGTACCTAATGGTACATTTGATGATCATTACCACAATTTTTCCATTGTAAGTTTGCAAAATATCATTTTTAGGTTTATTAGTTGGCAATTTTCTATAAAGCAGAATTGTCTTTCATCATGTGGAAATAAACAACAGTTCTTTAAAGATTGGGTAAATACTTAATTGTTTCATTTATACATTTTCACAATAATATTTTGATATAATGCTCACCCCCAATGGTGATTTTGTCAACGGAAGTCTCTTCAACATGACATATCCTGATCAGTCTTTGAATTATTGCTTTCTGACATTCAAAAACTTCCAAACCAAGAGCCCAAATCAATCATTTCTCCAAATCTCCCTAATTCTTTTAGTAGGGAATGATATTTCAAAATCAACATCCAGGCACTGTGGTACTTATTGTTACTGAGAAGTTATTCCTCTTAGGTTTCTTGAGTGAA
>JAQZBX010054651.1:0-18602 GCA_029593785.1 Cabassous unicinctus
TTAAAAAGTATCCTGCTTTAAACCTTGATATTATATCAAATTTTCCATATGCCTAACCATTTTATTGTAATTTACTCATTCATCTACTGATAACCACTAAGGATGACAGAGATATTCTTAATCTGCAAGATCGATGTGTTATTATGCAAATCACTAAATAAAATAGTGTCACATAAAGGAATACAAGATATCACTACTAGATGTATAACCTAGGAGAAGTAGGACCAGGTGGGAAATATCTTGGTGTTAGTGGCAAGTTCACGTGGATGTTGAAATATGTTTCCATTTGACCATGTGAAGATGGTGGAAGGAAAAGTGGATTCTGTTGGGAAAAAATAAATAATTAAAAGGCTAGGTGATAAAAATATACTTAGAAATTTGCCAGTACTATACAGTGCACCTCTCCTCATAAGAAGGTTATTATTATTATTTCTGTGTCCTTGTTCCTTATCACAAACATCCCAAATTATATGTGACCCCGCTCCTCATTTCCCAATACAAAACTAGGGGATCCATTCCCCCAGGAGGTTCTAAATATTTAACCAGTGCTCCATTCCACATCAGAATCTTCCCAATACTATATTAGTGCCCCAATTCCTCATCAGAGATTTCCCAATATTATAGTTCTATTTCCAATTGCATTGCAACTTCACTAATATCATATCAGTGCCCCTTATCCTATAAGAATTCCCTTTACTCTCATCCCTATCAGATGTTTTCCAATACTATACTATTGTTCACTTTCTTCATAAAAATTTCCCAATATGCCTCTATTACTTTACAAGACATTATTAATATTATACCAATAACCTCATTCCTCAACATATGTATCCCAATATTATACCATTGCTGCCATTCCTCATCAAAAATTTCCCAATATTATGCTAGTGTCTCCATTCCTCTTTGGGACATTCCTAATATTATATCAGTGTTTCTTTTCCTCATTATAAATGTTTATATATGATTCCAGTTCCTCCAAGTTTCATCAGATGTTTCACCATATTATTTCACTTCAGCCATTTTCATAAGATATTTGTAAGTATGCTTTCAGTTCAGTTTCCCAATAAAACACCAGTACTCCCATTCATCTTCAGAATTCCTAATATTATGCCAGTGCTCCCTTTCCTCATCTATCATTCCCCTCATCTTACACTATTGTCTTCCTTCATCACCAATAGTTTCTGAATATAACTGTAGTGCTTCCATTTCTCATTGAAATTTTCACATGATATTTCACTATCAGAAATTACTCTTTATAATACAGTTACATGAAATCCCCATTGGAAATTTCTCATTATTATATATACAGCCTTATTGTTCATCATATGTTTTCCAGGATTTTACCACTACCTCCTTGATCAACTGAAGTTCTCCATATGATACCAGTATCCATATTCCTCTTCAGATATTTCTTAATATTATTCCAGTGACCTCTTTCTCATCAGAATCTTTCCCATAAAACTCTAATGCCTTCATTCTTCCTCAGATTGCCAATATTATACCAAGGCTCCCATTCCTCAACAAATTGTCTCCTTATTGGACCTGCTCTCTTAGTATGCATAAGAATTGTCTTATTTTATGAATCCCCAATCCCAGTCAGAATTATACAATTATCACATCATTACACCCATTTCTCATCAGAAGTTTGATCATATTTAACATTTCGCATTATTATATGTTTCTCTACATTAAGGCAGTCGACCATTCCTTAATAGAAGATTCCACATATGATACTGGTGCACCTATTTCCTTTTTTTTGTCCCTGTGTTACCAGTGTTCTTATTCATCTTCAGAAACTTTCCAATACATCATCAATTTGTCCATGATAATGAGAATTTTCTCAGATTTTACCAGTATCCCCATTTCTTTGCGAAACCTCTTATTGGAATTTCCCAATACTATGTGAATGACCCCATTCCTCATCAGAAGTTTCTCTATTTGTTAACAGTTCCATATTCCTCTTCAAAACTTGTCAAAGATTATACCCCATCAGAAGTTTACCCACAGGATATCAGTGCTCCTCCTGTCTTCACCGTGATTCGATCCTGGGAAACTCTGATGTGGGAGAGAGGCATCCTACTGCCTGTGCCATCTTTGTTCCTGGTTTTTCTGCTCATCTCGTCTTGGATCTCCCTTGTGTCACTCTCTTGTAACGTCATTACCTTGCTGCGTGGCTCCGCGGGTTCTGACAGCCTACCCATGCAAGGGGCCTGGGGGGCTCACCACATTATGGGGCCTGATGGCACACTTGCACCTGGGGCCTGGTGGCACACCTGCTTGTAGGGCCTGGAAGCCCACATGCCTTCTATATTTTTCTTTATTTTTACCGGGAGGTCCCGGGAATGGAACCCAGGTCCCTCCATCTGGGAGACGGACGCCCAACCATTTAAGCCACATCTGTCCCCCTCTAACTAAAAGTTTTAACAAATGTTATCAGAGTCGACATCCCTAATAAAAATTTTCTGTTATAAAAAGAAGCCTTTGTTTATCAGAATTTTCCCAATGTTACACCAGGTTGTCCATTCCTCATATGAATTTTTCTCATTATGTAATTGCCATATTTTCATCAGATGTTTTTCAATGTTGTGACAGTGTTTCTATCTTTATTATGTTTTTCCATAGGGTTACAAGATTACAGTGATCTTATTTCTTTTCAGAATATTTCAAATAATATAACTTTGCAACTATTATTTTCAGATGTTTTACCATATTATACCAGTGTTTGATATGGAAGTTACTTAATATTATTTCAGTGACCTGATTCATCATTAGGAGTTTCCCTATATTATATCAGAATCTCAAGTCATCATTGGAACTTTCCCAGTATTATATGTTCTCCTTGTTTATTAGAAGTTTCTCCATATGTTACCAGTATCTTCATTTTTCTTCAGAAGTTTTCTCCTATTGTACTAGTGCCTGTATTCATAAAATTTCCCCAAATTTACCATCCCCATTCCATTCCTCATATCCCATTTGCCATGAGAATTTCCCATCAAAGATTCCCAATATTCATCATGAATTACCAAATATTAAAATGTGCCTCCTATCATCATGGAATCTGTTCTATTGTTATACCAGTATTCCCCAGTTTTCACAAGAGGGTACCCAACATTATACAAGTGCACCAATATCTTTTTAAAATTGCCCAAGTTTATATCAATTCTGCCATTCCTTTTGTGAAGATTCAATATATTACATCAGAACTCTAAACTCTCATATGAATTTCCCAATATTATATTGATGCCTTCATTCTTCTTGAGAAGTTCATCAGTATTATACCATTACCTCCATTCCTCATTAGTAGTTTCTCCTTTAGTTACTAGTGTTTTGTTCATTTACAGAAGCCCCGATATTTATATCAGTACCTCAAATCCTGTTTTTCTGTTCTTTTATTTTGTGAATTTATAATAAACTTGTTTATGAAAAAGTAAAATCCTCATTATGATATTTTTATTTTACACAAAATCATGAATCGTTTATTTGAGGCTTGACTCTATTATAATACTACGACTATTGCTGATTTGAAAATTCGGTATATTATACCAATGCTCACATTCCTCATCAGAAATTTCCTAATATTATACTTGTGCTCTCATTCTCCTTTGGAAATTTCCCAATATTATTCCATTCTTCCTATCCCTCATCTGAAATTTACAAATATTACTTCAGTATCCTGAATCCTCATCAGAAATATCGATGATAAAAGTGTACACTTTCCTTTCAGGAAGGGTTTCAATATTATACTAGTGAATCTGTTCTCTACTAGGAGATTTCCAATATTGTACCAGTAAACCTTCCCCATGAGAATTTGACCAATATTATACCCATGTCTCCATTTCTTTCTGGATAGTTACCAGTCTGTCTTCCCTCATTAGAATTGTCCCAATATTATATTGGTTATGCTTCCTTAGAAGATTTCTCATATTACAGTACCACAATTCTTCATTGAAATTTTCCAAATTTTGTACATTCATTCTTCTTTAACAATTTACAATGCTATACAGTTTTTCTCATTCCACATTATGTCTCTTTATATTATACCAATGATTCCCCTAAACTTCAAAATTTCCCCCAATTATGTCAGTGTCTCCATTTCTTATCAGAACTTTTCCCTTATTATACTGGATTCCACATTCCTCAATGCAAATACCCTGGATAAGTCCATCAGTTACGTGGCTACCAACATGTAAGTCATTAGTGACAAGGCAATTGTTGAGTCAAATATATTTCCAATGTTCTAAATAGCCTGCATGAATTAAGTAGAGATATGTTTTTCTGCTTACATGTTCACCTATGTATAGTACCCTTCCTTAATTTTATGTTACCATAGATAGACCTCTAAACATTAGACATTCTTTCAAATCAGTAAATTAAAATTCACAAGCAACATATACATTTACCCAATTTCACCCCATTATTAATATTTGTTTGCTTATAAGATTCTGCTCATTTATAATTTGAGTTACAGTAACAAATCCCTGGAAATTTCCCAGAGTTTTCAGATGAGCAATAGATTTATTCTTAATTCAGACTCATATTTTTAGCTGTTCACTTGTGATTCACTGAGATACATTCTCAATTTTGTATAGAAAACTCAATAGCCAAGAACTACCAGGCGTAAGTACATAAAATACACATACACACAGGCAAAGACACATGTTGTCACATTTCAATAATAATACAGTTAAAATACTGAAGAGATGCTGCAGATGGAACAATTAAGCTCAGTGGCTGTGGCTGAGGACACCAAGATAACTCTCTGGTTTCTATGTATTTCTAGAAGGACTCATGGAGCTCAGAAAAACTGTCATATTCATAGTTATAGTTTGTTACAGTGAAAGGATAAAGCTCAAGATTAGTAATGGCAAAAGGTGCATGGGATGAATTCCAGAAGAAAGAAGGTGCAAGTTATCAGTTTTCCAATCCCAGTGCAGTTGCATGGATGAATTTAATTCATCCAGCACCAACGTTAAATATCAATGCATCAGTGTGGGACCAATCAGGGAAGTTCACATGAAACTTGGTGTCCAATAATTTTACTGGGGATTAGTCAGATAGCCAGGCAGCACCAATGTGACCTACCTCAGATATTCATACCCCAATTCCCCAAACCCCGAGGTCAAACTGATAAGGTTTCAATTTCAAGATCATCCCAGAATCCTCAGGATTGGGGAAAGAATTGTGGAATTCTTAGTATTCTACTATAGACGTATGGTGATTGCAGCATTGGAAGAAATTACAGCATTGGTGTAGAGCCAGCAGCCACTGGAGGCTCTGTGCACAGGGAGAGGGAAAAACAGTTGTAATATGGTTTTTTTTTGGGGGGGACTTGGGAATCATCCTGAATGACACTGCAATGACAGATACAGGACATTTTTTATCACCACATAACATGCAGAACTGTGTGGGAGAGGGTGTAGACTACAATGTGAACTATGGCCCATGCTTAATGGCAAAGACCCAGGATGTGTTTGTCAATTGCAATGAATGTGCCACACTAATGAAGGATATGGTTTATGTGAGATGGTGTGGGAAGTATGGGGAGTGGAGCATATGGGAATCCCTATATGTGTATCATTTATGTAATCTAAGTATATTTTAAAAAATAAAAAATATAATTAAAAATGAGGAAAAAAAGGCATTACAGATGTAATCTATGATAAATTGATAGAGTGTAGATGTGTATTGAAGGGATAGGACAGGAAGGTAGTGATATTGGGTTGGGTGGTGCAGGGTTGACAGGTGGGTAGATTGGAAGGGTGTGTCAGAAGGTCCAGGAAACTGGGGGGAGGGTTGGGAGAGGGATCAGGTGAGCACTGGGGATTTGTGGGTTAGAGGTTGAAATTACAAAGGTGGGAATGCTCTTATGGCAAAATGACAAGGAAGGGTCACTGGTTTAGGGGGTTGGTTGAGGGGGGCATTCGGGACAGGGCACACCTAGAGCAGGCTTCTAGGGAATTTGTGAATGTTCATTCTGTCATAATGTGTTGTATCAGTGGGTGGAGACCCATATAATAAGCAGGAAGGAGTTTGACTCCCATCTTTGGGAGGACCAATTTGTTCAGAAATAGACAGTTAGGAGCCTCTCAAGAGCAAGGTTGGTTCCTAATAGGCGAGGACAAACCAGTGTGTCAAGACCACTTGTTGCATGTAACTATGAATCTTGTAATCCAAGGAGTGAATCCAGGGGGTTGCCTTGGGCCCCAGGGGGGTGGGGTGGGAGGAATAGAATAGGGGGTATTTAGTGGTCAGTAGAATTGTTCTTCATTACCATGCACTGATGGACACAGGATACAGTAAATATCATCAAAATTTATAAAAGTGTATGGTCTAAAATGTAAACTATAGTGTAAACCATTGACAACATTTAGTAGTTATGATTAATGATTTGTATATCAGTTATAACAATGTTACCATCCACATATAAAAAGGTATTAATATGTAGGGGAGGAGGAAAGGGTGAGTTTGTTGGGTATATGAGAGTCTCCTGTATTCTGTGTGTGATTTTGCTGTGACCTAAAACTTCTTTGAAAACAAAATGAAAAATAGTGAGACATGGGGAATGAGAGGGGTAAGGTGCCATGACACAGACTGGACACCAGATATTGCAGTGATGAAAGACAAAAGGTCAATTTTTTTTTATTTTTCATTTTTACATCCCAATCTTTTAATTTTATTTTATAACTAGTTTTTTAAAATTTTTATGAATTTTATCTCTTACATTTAAACTTAATATTATTTCATTTTCCCATTAATTGTATTGTGATATTTTAATGGCTTTATCTTTGAAGAAGCTTTGAATCACAGAGGGGTTATAAAAGGGGTGGGGGAGGATCATTGGTGTGGGATGTCAGGGATGGGGGATGCATGGAAGGAAGATCACCTGAGCATAATTATAAAGTATATAAAAATTTTCAAATGTTCATGGGGTATTGTCACAATGGGTGGAGAATCACTCAATAAATGAGAGAATACTGAATTCCCATCCTGGAGAGCTCTGCCACATTCTCCAAGAGAGTAGCAACAGTCCCCAAGTGCAGGACCAGTGACTGGCGAAGGAAGATGATCCACTGATTGGCCCTTGATATTGATGACTAGCATTATGGGTCTTTGCTCTTGAAATTAAAATGTAGCCTATTGTTGGGGTGCCTAAAAGTTGCCCCCTGAGAGCCTCCTTGGAGCTCAAATGTGGCTTCTCTCTATGTCAAGCTCAGCATATGAATGCATTACCTTTCTCCCGGTGTGGGACATGACTCCCGGGGATGAGCCTCCCTGGCACTGAGGGATTGCTACCAAGAGCCAACTGGCAATGAGACTGGAAAAAGACCTTGAATAAAAGAGGGAAAAGGTAAAGACAAATGAGTTCATATGGCTAAGAGACTTCAAAATGAATTGGGCTTCCCAGAGGTGACACTTACACACATCTCAGTAGGATCTCATAGAATTCCAAAGTGGAAATCACCCCAAATAGTGGGGCTCCTTAGGGCTCTGGAGACACCCAGGTTCTTTGTCAGGGTGGATAGCTCTGGAGTTTGGTGGCTTGCCAGTGGGCTGTACTTTGGAGTTTGTGCTCCTGAGAGTGACAGAGTTAGACTCAACTATGTCTTCCCTGCACAAGGCTCATCTGTCCCTTCTATTCAAAGCTATACTTAGTGCTGGAGTTTGTAGGTGTATGTCCAGAGAGTTGAGTCTTTGGGCTGCCATGTGCCAGCTGGCCTTGGAACCTCAAACAAGCACCAACTCCTACTCTACTGCCCATTGGACTTACCTAGGACAACTGGCGGGGAGATGACGATGGACAACAGGCATCCCAGGGAAGGGAGAGAGTCTGCAGCTGCAGGCAGGATAATCCCATCCATCTTCCCCATGGATATAAGCCCCCTCTCAAGTGGAGTTGCAGTGGACATCACCATCCCAGACTCCTCAGGATGGAGGGAAGACCTATGGAATAGAGTGGACTTACTTGTATTTTACTATAGACATATTGTGATTCAAACAATGGAAGAAATTACAACGCTGATGTGGAGCCAGTGGCCACTGAAGGCTCTGGGGGCAGGGAGAGGGAAAAGCAGTTGTAATATGGGGGATTTTTCAGGATTTGGGAATTGTCCTGAGTGACATTGCAATAACAGATATAGGCCATTTTATATCATCATATAACATGCAGAAATGTATGGGAGAGAGAGTGGTCAACAATGTGATCTATGGTCCATGCTTAATAGCAAAGCCCCAGGTTGTGTTTGTCAACTGCAATGAATGTGCCACAGTAATGAAGGATGTTGTTTATGTGGGAGGGTATGGGAGGTGTGGGGAGTGGAACATATGGGAATCCCTATATTTTTTGTGTAACATTTATATAATCAAGGTATCTTTTAAAAAATAAAAGAAAATATTATATAGAAAAAAACAAAAAAGAAAAAAAATGTTTAAAAAAACTGATACGGTGTGATCCAAAGCCCCAGGAATACAAAAACAATTATGCACAACAATCAATTTGCTGTTATAAACTATATGGGGTGGCCCAAGGTCTCAGGTATACACATCACTCTTATTGTTCAGGATATGCCAAGGGCTCAGAGGATATCTCCCATTAGTCTGTCAACAGCCAGTTCAGAAAACCTTTGGAATGTGCAGAGCTTTGTTAAACTAAGCCTCCTGAGTTAACCCATTACTGCATAGTCCAGCCCCCGGCCCTTGGCCTAGGTTCTCTTAGAGCAAAATGATCATATTTTTTCTGAACATCTGCATTTAGTATGCCATATATATAACAGATACAGAAATAGTATCAATATAATTAAGCTTAACAACATTTGGAGGATTCAGGGTGGGGTAAGGATACATTTAAAGAAACAACTAACCCATCATATAAAACCAATATATACATTTTCATATTCTTGTATTAATTTGATTACTCATTTTTCACATTGACCTACAACTTCTTGTATATTGTAATAAGCCATGGAGAACTGTTTAATATAGAATTTAGCTAATTCTTAAGTAAATCCAGTTCTTCCTTAGGCAAGACAATTTCTATCAGTATTAATCCTGTGAAAGTTTTAACTCAATCTCCCAATTCATTTGATCATCAGTGTTACCATATGACATTTTTGCATATTTTTTCTTTATTAGAGAAGTTGTGTGTTTACAGAAAATTCATGCATAAAATACAGGGTTCTTATATACCACATTATTATTAACATGTTGAATAAGTGTGAAAAATGTATTACAATTGATGATAGCACATTTTTAGAATTGTACTAATAACAGTAGTCCATGGTTGAACTTAGGGTTCATTGTGTAGTGTAGTTCCATGTTATTAAACTTTTTTTTTTATTCTGTTACCATTATATATAATCTAACATTTTGCATTTTAATCACATTCATATGTATACATATATATGTATATCTTTATTTTATATATATATATATATTTCAGGACTGTTAAAAACTTTCACAATGTTGTGCTACCCTCACCCCCATTCATTACCAAAACTTTACCGTAATTCCAAATATGAATACTTTACACTGTAAGCCTAAATTGCCCATTCCCTATTCTCACTTCATCTTCTGTTAATCCATATTCTAGACTCTTATTTATGAATGGTAGGTGACTGTTACAGACAATATAACACTGTATTTCAGTATAGTAATGGTAAAATTCAATTTAATTATGGAAGAAATGACTAAGATTTGCAGTAATGATTGCCATTTCTTACCAACAGTATCCTTTTTGCCTATATACCAGATATTATATCAGGGAGGTATCAATAAAATTCTTTTTGTTATCTTTATTTTTTACATTTAATAATTGAAAATATAAATAATAATTAAAAAATAAAAATAAAATACAGTTAAATAAAAACATATATTTCTCAATTAAATGTACTAGATACATATAAATTTTTTTACGATCATACAATATGTTACATAATATATTTGGTTCATAGTAACGCAGTCATGCAATACTTATTCTTTTGTGTCTGGCTTGCTTTGCTCAATATAATATCATCCAGGTTCATTCATGTTGTCTATGCTTTACGACTTCATTTCTTCTTACAGCTGCATAATATTCCAGCATGTGACTGAACCACAGTTTGTTTATCCATTCATTTTTTGATGGATACCTGGGTTGTTTCCAACTTTTGGCAATCATGAATAATGTCGCTATGAACATTGGTGATGTCTGTGCCACTGCTCTCAGTTCTTCTGGGTATATAACCAGCAGTGGTATTGCAGGGTCATGTGGCAAGTCTATATTCAACTTCTTTAGGAACTGCCAAACAGTCCTCCACAGTGGCTGTACCATTCTGCCTTCCCACCAACAGTGAGTAAGTGTTCTTATTTCTCCACATGCTCTCCAACACTTATAGTTCTCTGTCTTTTTAATAGTGGCCATTCTGATAGGTGTGAAATGATATCTCATTGTAGTTTTAATTTGCATTTCCCCAATCATTAGTGATGTTAAGCATTTCTTCATTTTTTTTTTCCATTTGTATTTCTTTGCACAAATGTCTATTCAAGTCTTTTGCCCTTTTTTAATTGGGTCATTTGTCTTTTTATTACTGAGATGTAACATCTCTTTATATATCCTGGATATTAAACCTTATCAGATATGTGATTTCCAAATATTTTTTGCATGGCTGCCTTTTCACCCTTTTGACAAATTCCTGTGAGGTGTAGAAGAGTTTAATTTTAAGGAGGTCCCGTTTATCTATTTTTTCTTTTGTTGCACGTGCTTTGGGAGTAAGGTTCAAGAAATCATCATCTATTACAAGGTTCTGAAGATGTTTCCCTACATTTTCTTCTAGTAGTTTCATGGTCCTGGCTTTTATATTTTGGTCTTTGATCCATTTTGAGTTAATTCTTGTATAGGGAGGAAGTTAGAGGTCCTCTTTCATTCTCTTGGTTATGCATACCCAGTTCTCCCAGCACCATTTGCTGAAGAGACTGTTTTGTCCCATTAACATGGACTTGGTAGGTTTGTCAAAAACCAGTTGACCATATAGGTGAGGATTTATTTCTGGATTCTCAATTCTATTCCACTGATCGATGTGTCTATATTTATACCAGTACCATGCTGTTTTGACCACCGTAGCTTTATAATATGTTTCAAGTTCAGTCAGGAAAATTCCTCCCATGTCACTCTTCTTTTTTAGGATATTTCTGGTTATTCAGGTGCACTTTCCCATCCAAACGAATTTGGTAATTGTCTTTTCTAATTCTGTAAAGTAGGTTGTTGGAATTTTGATTGGTATTGCATTGAATCTATCAATCAGTTTAGGTAGAATTCATATCTTGATGATATTTAGTCATTCAATCAATGAACATGGAATGTCTTTTCATTTGTTTAGGTCTTCATTGATTTCTTTTAGCATTTTTTTGTACTTCTACATATAGGTCCTGTACTTCTTTGGTTAAATTGGTTTCTAGGTATTTGCATATTTTTTTGCTATTGCAAATGGAATTTCCCCCCTGATTTCCTCCTCAAATTGTTCAGTACTAGTGTACAAAAACAGTACTGATTTCTGCGTGTTGACTTTGAATCCTGTCCCTTTTCTGAACTCATTAGCTCAAGTAGCTTCGTTGTGGATACTATAGAATTTTCTAAATACAGGATCATGCCATCCACAAATAATAAAAGTTACTTCTTCTTTTCCTATTTGGATGCCTTTATTTTTTTCTTGTCTAATTGTCCTAGCTACAACTTTTAGTACAATATTGAATAACAATGATGATGTGGACATCCTTGTCTTGTTCCAGATCTTAGAGGGAAAGCTTTCAACCTTTCACCGTTGAGTATGATGTAGGCTGTGGGTTTTTCATATATGCCTTTTATCATATTGAGGAATGTTCCTTCTATTCCTTTTATTGAAATGTTTTTTTAATCAAAAAAGGATGCTGGATTTTGTCAAATGTCCTTTCTGTGTCAATTGATATGATCATGTGTTTTTTTTTCCTTCAATTTGTTAATGTGATGTCTTATGTTGGTTGATTTTCTTACAGCCTTGCATACCAAGAGTAAATCTCACTTGGTCATAATGTATAAGTCTTTTGATATGCTCTTGGATTTGATTTGAAAATCTTATGTTAAGAAATTTTGCATCTATATTCATTAGAGAGATTGGTCTGTAATTTTCTTTTCTTGTGGTATCATTATCTGGCTTTGGTATTAGGGTGATGTTGATGTCATAAAGTATGTTCAATTTTTGGGAAGAGTTTAAACAGGATTGGTATTAACTCTCTTCAAAATGCTTGGTAGAATTCACCTGGGAAGCCATCTGATCCTGGACTTTCCTTTGATGGGAGATTTTTGACGACTCTTTAAATGTGATTGGTTTGTTAAGTTCTTTTATTTCTTGTAGCATCAGTTTAGGTTCTTTGTGCATTTCTAGAAATTTGTCCATTTCATCTAGGTTGTCTAGTTTCTTGGCATAAAGTTTCTGATAATAGCCTCATATGGTCCTTTTTATTTCTGTGCAGTCAGTCATAACTACCCTCCTTTCATTTCTGATTGTATTTAGTAGCATCTTCTCTCTTTTTTTCTTTGTTAGTCTAGCTAAGGGCTTTTCAGTTTTATTGATCTCAAAGAACCAGCTTTTGTTTTTGTTAATTTTCTCTATTTATTTTTGGTCTCAATTTCATTTATTTCTCCTCTAATCTTTATTATTTCTTTACTTCTGCTTTCTTTGGGATGGGTTTGTTGTTCTTTTTCTAGTTTCTCTAGTTGTTCAATTAAATCTTTCTTCTTTTTTTAATATAGGTGCTTAGGGCTATAAATTTCCCTCTCAATACTGCCTTTCCTATATACCATATATTTTGATAAGTTGTGTTCTCATTTTTATTTGTATCAATATATTTACTGATTTTGCTTTCAATTTCTTTTTTGACCTACTGCTTATTTAGGAGTGTGTTGTTTAGCCTCCACACATTTACAAATACTGTCTATTATTGATTTCCAGTTTGATTCCATTATAATCTGAGAAGGTGCTTTGTATAATTTCAGTCTTTTTATATTTATTGAGGACTGCATTGTGCCCTAACATGTGGTCTATCTTGAAGAAAGATCCATGGGCACTTGAGAAGAATGTATAACCCACTGAGTTTGGATGCAACATTTTGTAAATACCTGTTAGTTCTGATTCCTTTACCATATTGTTCAAGTTCTCTGTTTCCTTGTTGATCTTCTGTCTAGTTGTTCTATCTAAAGATGTGAGTGGCGTGTTGAATTCTCCAATGCTTATTGTAGAGAAGTCTATTTCTTCCTTCAGTTTTGCCAGAATTGGCCTCATGTATTTTGGGGCACCTTTGTTAGGTGCATAGATATTTATGACTGTTACATCTTCCTGGTGTTTTGTTCCTTTTATTAATATATTATGGCCTTCTGTACCTCTTATAAGTTTTTTTGCATTTAAAGTCTGTTTTGTCCAATATTAGTAGAGCTATCCCTGCTCTTTTTTGGTTAGTATTTGCATGGAATATCTTTTTCCAACCTTTGACTTTCAGCCAGATTGTATCCCTGGATCTAAGGTGAGTTTCTTGTAAGTAGCATATGAATGGCTTATATATTTTTTTATCCATTCTGTCAGCCTGTATCTTTTGATTGGGGAGTTTAATCCACTCACATTCAATGATATTACTGTTAATGCATTATTTACTTCCACCATTTTATTCTTTGGTTTTCTTATGTCATATCATACTTTTGTCGATCTCTTTACTCTTTTGAGTATCTTTTCTGCTATTCTTTCTTCTGTACTCTCCTCCAGGCCACTCTCTTCTGTCCTTTTCTTTCAGGTTCTAAGGCTTCCTTTAATATTTCCTGCAAATTGGATTCTTTTTTACAAACTCTCTTATTTATGTTTGTTTGTGAATATTTTATACTCACCTTCATATCTGAGGAATAATTTTGCTGGATAAAGAATTCTTGACTGGTGGTTTTTCTCTTTCAGTATCCCTAATTGTATCATACCACTGTCTTCTTACCTCCATGGTTTCTGATGAGAAATCTGCATTAAGTCATACTGGGCATCCCTTGCATCAAATGGTTTGCTTCTCTCTTGCTGCTCTGAGAATTTTATTTTTATCTTTGACATTAGACATTTTGAGTAGTATGTGCCTTGGAGTTCATCTATTTGGATTTATTCTGATTGGGGTATTGTGCACTTCTTGGACTTGTAAGTTCATTTCTTTTGTGAGAGTTGGGAAATTTTCAGCTATTATTTCCTCAAATACTCTTTCTTCCCCTTTTCCCTTCTCTTTTCCTAGTGGTACTCCCATGACACATATGTTGTTGCATTTTGTGTTGTCATTCAACTCTCTGAGCCCCTGCTCAATTTTTTTCCCGTTCTTTTCTCCCTCTGTTCTTTTCTTTCTTTAATTTCAGCTGTTCTGTCTTTCATATCACTTACTCTTTCTTCTATCATGTTGTATGCTTCTATTGTGTCTTTCATTCCCATGAGGTCTTTTGCTTTTCTGTTAAGGATTTCAGATTCTTCTTTGCACTCAATCAATGTCTTCCTGATGTCATTTATCTCTTTAACTATACTGTCTTTCAACTCATTAATTTGATTTTGGAAATTTGTGCTCATCTCGCTAATTAGTTCTCTCAAATCCTACATCTCTTCTGGGGCTTTGATATATTCTTTTTATTGGGCCATATCTTCCATTTTCTTAGTGTGACTCATAATTTTTTGCTAATGTCTAGGCATCTGATTAGGATGTAGTTTACTTAGATGCTCAATTTATTTCTCTTTTGTAGGGATTTAGTGGTGGGAGGTTGTGTGTTACCACTGCTCTTGGATTCTTGGCTTGACCTCAGTCATTAGGATTGTTTTTCCTAGTTGCTCAAAATGGGCTCTGAACCCAGTAATTGGTTGCAGACCTGCCTCATAGAGCCTTGAAGTGGGAGGCTATAAAGGCTGGAAAAATCATCTTACTCATTTTTAATTTTCTTGCATACGCTTCCATGGTCTGCCAGCAGATGGTGCTGTTTTGCAGCCTTCTCAGTTCAATGCCTGTATTTGTTGCAACACAGACTGGATCACTGTGATAGAGCTTCCTGCCTAGAGGCTAAAAGCCTTGTAATTCAAACTTTCTCAGAGAGTGTTCTCCAGCCTTCACAGCAACCCCTTCCCTTTTTGTAGGTAGGAAATATTTCCACTTCCCTCTGTATCCTCAACAATCAGTCCTGGTTAGTATAGAAGGAGATTTTGAGGGTTGTATATCTTTAGCCCCTTGCCAGTTCCCAAGGCAAGCAATGGCATGGTCCCACCTGGCCTGGAAAAGCTCATGAGTCACAGCAGACCAAATTTGTGAGTCAAAAGCTGAGTCAGCCTTAGCCTGTGTCCCTCTCTCTCCCCTTTCCTGGGGAGGTGTGTCCTCAATAATTAGTCCCAGCTAGAAGAAAGGGAGATTGGGAGGGTCAGATTTCTCCAGTCCTATGCCAACTCACAGGGCAAACCACATTGTGGTCCCACCTGGCCTGGAAGGGTTTGTGGGACACAGCAGACCAAATTTCTGGGTCATAAACTGAGTCAGCCTCAGGCTGTGTCCCTCTGTCTCCCCTTTCCTGGAGTGGAAGATCCAGGGAGACTCTTTGTAGCTTCAGGCCCATAGTTCTGAGTATTCTAAAGTGTCTTTAGTTGGGGAAGGGTGCCAGCAGCAGCAGCCACTGGTTTCAACTCACAATTCTGTCATTGTGATTCCCCTCCTTTGTTCCTCTGGGCAGTGTCCAGCCTTTGCCTGGTGTCCTAAACTCTAGAAGATCTTTTTCCAGGCTTTTTAAGCCTGTCCTCTTGCTATTTTTCTGGTGGAGAAGAAAGTCCCATGCCTCTCTAGTCCACCATCTTCCCAGAAGTCTCTACAACTGTTTTTGATATGGTTATTACTGGGTTCCAAGTCATGTGCGGACAATAACAGCTCTTCTGTCTCAGTTCACAGGCTTCTACTGAGATGAGTTTCTGTTGATTATTGTTTCCTTTGATTGTTCTACAGGGAGAACAATTCTACAGGGAGAATAGTTCCTATCTCTACTGAATAAGGATGTGTCTTATTCTGTTCTATTCTTGGGATGAGGACAGTCATAATTCATTGATGTAACATGTGTTCCCAGAGAACTTTTATAAACTTGGATGTCCATGAGATTCCCATAGTGTCCCTTGAGTCACAGAGGCTAAGGCATAAGGACAGTTCCCCATGGCTAATTTGGCCTTCATCTATTTTAAAGGAGTTAAGAAGTCCTGTTAATTCAAGATACATACCATTTCCAAATGCATTGGGTCCTAGCATTATTCAGTATTATTTGTTGTGCCTCCCTGATCCATTTCACTAAAACCTCATCATCTTTCCATTTTGGCTCTCATGCTTTGCCCTCCCCCTATAAGAGAACACCTTCTAATCTTATTATTATAGTTAATAAATATTCTGGTTAATAAATCTTTCAGTTAATAAATGCTTCTCATCAGCCAAAGTAAATTAAACTTATCCCATGGTTCCTAGATCAGCACTTATCATCCCCTAAAGTGCTTTATGTCTTTGGGACAATGTTGTTTGATCTACCATGCATGTTGTTCTCATTGTAGATTAATGGCCTGAGTGAAGGTAGGATACATGTTTTGTACCCCAAAAAGTTGGGTCTCTCATATTAAGTTTAGATGAGTGGTAGGCACACCCAAATTTTATTTAGCTTGATTATGCTATCAGGCCTCACATAGCCTTGTTAGGTTCCAAAAGCAGGGTAATCTTGAAAAACATTTGGTTTTATCCTTCTGGGCATCTGATGTAATTGTGCTAAGTGATACAGTTGATTCTTATTATTTGCAATAGTTATGTTCTATGACATCATAATGAACACTTAATTAGCATATACTGAAAATTTGCTCATAGGTCATATACAGAATTAAGTCCCTGTGAGCTTCTGGCACCATATTTGCATCAATCAATCAATGCAAAAAATTATTTTCTGTAACTTTCTCTTTAAAGACTCCTTAATATATATTGTTGATTCTTTAACATTGGGTTCTTGACCACAGCACCATAATTCATGCATGAATGAAGCTAATTTAAGATATGTATTTTCTCTGTAAGACACATCACAGTGTTCTTGAAATGATGTGCAATGGATAGCACTTCAGGAGTACCCTTTGGAGACATTTTAAACATTGAAATAAATAAAAACCCCAAAATGCAAAATACTTGTCATTATATATACCACAAAAAGGCATTTTACATTATGCGAGCTGAAACAAGAAAGCAATTTGTCAACTTTTTTAACCTCACCTGAGACGTGCACATTGGGAGAGTAAAAGATTTCACTGCTCTGTGTGTGTCTGAAATTACTGGGAGTGAGAAATGAATTTTACTGAGTAGACAGATTCACAAATACAGAAATTATGAAAAATGAGATTAGAATGTAATATTCTCTGCTCTGAGCTTCTTTTGAGGCATTGTTATTAAATCACTAAATTAATTCTCCAACATCTCTCATGGGTTGAGGCTATCTTCTTTTTCAGGACTAAAGTCTTTGTATAATTTAGGAAATATTCCCATTATGTTTCCATGCTCCTTTCCTAAGACATCTAACTTTTCCCTGTAACAATCTCTAACCTTGATATTTGAAATATCTCCATGCACAGCAGACCTTTCTTAGTTTAGGGAAAAGCAAGAGGAGATTTGGCTTTGTTCCATTTTTCTTTCTTTTGAAATTGATCTCCAGAGACAAGAGGAGGGGTTTTCATAAGAACTGCTGAGATCAGATCACTTCTGAGGTTGGGCTACTTACAAATTACCCCAGGACAACTCTACAGCACAAACCTGAAAGAAGGACTCCCTGAAGTTAACAAGGCTTTAAAATCAACACAGGATCCCTCAGGGTGAACCTTTTTATCTAGAAAAAAAAAACAGTGTGATTTCTTCTCTCTACAAATTTTGCATCATAAACTCCATTATGAATTTATTCCATAGAGAATTAAGTATATTAAAAAGTTTATTTCCCAAGAGATGCTTTAAAAGCAAAGGGTCAAGGAGTTTCAAATAATTTGTATAACAATTTTCATGCATATATGCATACATATATGTAAGTATGTGTGCATGCATGTGTGTATGTGTGTTTCTATATAATCTATAATCATGCAGTACTTCAGAGCTGCAGGTAGCTATCCTTAAATATTGGAGAGAATGGAATTCAGTTACTGGTCATTTTTAGTGACTCTGATGAATGTACAGTGTTATTTCCCAAACAGAAATCCATGCATGTGAAATGCTAAGATTTACTATTAGGGCTACCACTTATGGTTGAGCATGTGTGTCCTGCACTAGAACCTTGGAGAAAGGTTTGAGAGGGGCTAAAATCCATCCCCACCCACATGGCTGGGACTGCTTCTGAACTAGGGCACTGGGAATCTTTTGGGAAAGTAGTTTCTCACTTGGGTTTCTTTTCACACTTTTCATACACAGAAGGATCATTTTCCCTAATTTCCACTAAAACTTCTTATTGACTAGTTGTAGTCCTTTCTAACATGCATGTAAAACTTTTTTGACCTTCAAAACTTTATGTCTAATCATAGTCAATCTTGCATTACATTATTGATACACCAATAATTAGTTGT
>JAQZBX010054652.1:0-18592 GCA_029593785.1 Cabassous unicinctus
TCATTTATGTACAAACCTTTATATGGACAAATGGTTTCATCAACTTGGGTAAATAAACAGCAGTAGAATCACTGGTCATTGGGAAAATGTATATTTAATATTTTAAAGAAATTTCCAAAAATTTTTCAAGAGTGGTTGTGCCATTTTGCATCTCCTACAGCAATGCATGAAAGTCCTGTGGTGACATATATTCACCAGGAATTGGTTTGGTCAGTCTTTAATTTTAGCCCTTTGAGTGAGTATGTAGCAGTATCTTTGTACTTTTTAAAATATATATATTTTTATATTTCAAAGATACTTAGATTATATAAATGTTACATAAAAAAATAAAGGAGATTCCCATATGCCCTATTCCCTACACCTCCCACATTTTCCCACATTAACAACATCCTTCATTAGTGTGATAATTTGATTACAATTTATGAATGTATTTTGGAGCAATTGCCACTAAGCTTGGATTATAGCTTACAATGTAGTTTACACTCCCTCCCACCCAATTTTGTAGATTATGGGAAGATATATAATGGCCTGTATCTCACTGCATTGTGACTCTTGTACCCCTGTGCTTCTAATATGTTTTCATCTAATGACTAATGATGTCTAACATCTTGTCATGCAGTTATTTTCAATGCTTCTATCTTAGTTGATAAAATATTTGTTCAAAGCATTTGTTAACTTTTTATTGGGCTTTCCAATTTATGGAATTTTGAGATACTATTATACATTCTGAAGAGTAATTCTTTAATACTTATATGAGTTACAAATATTTCTTCCCTGAGTGCAACTTGTTATTCATTATATTAACATCTAATTCTTACTGCACAGCATTTCATTTTGATAAAGTTCAGTTTATCTTTTACATTGCTGTTTAAGGATCACATTCTCATTTCATATTTAACAATTCCTTACAAGTGGAAAGCCATGGAGATTTCCCCCTTATTTTATTCTGTATATTTTATGATTTATATTTTGTGTATATTTCTATGATCCATTTTGAATGATTTTTTGTATAAAGAATGAGGCATAAATCTGTTTAAGTGGACACTCACCATCTCTCTCACAAAAGACAGCTGAGTGGGGACACTATCTTGCCCATGTGCACTTTTCTGGGAGACCATGTAGTAGGAGCCTTTGCGGCATCAATCTGGAGGGAGATGTACAAGGAGATAGATTGCTCAAGATAAAAGAGTGAATGTTTAGGCCCTTTCCTGGAAAACATGGATGGCTAAACACCACCTTCAGGGCAGAAGGCCAGGGTGAGTTCTGACTCCCCTCAGCCACCCAGTGAGTAGGAGGATTCTCCAAGAGTGGGAGGGTTCTGGCAAAGCATGGAGAGGGGTTTCCATTTTGTGGGTTTGTTTGCCTGGAACCCCTGAGAGCTTTGGGGAGCAGACCAACTGGCTCAAAGTGGCTCCAGGCTGTAGGGAGAAGCAAATCTGCTGAGGAAGCCTCACTTACCTAACTGCCCTGGGATACAGAGGGTTGGCTTGAGAGAGGGTAGAGTCAGCCAATTTAATGTTTCCGCACTGAAGACTATCAGAATTTCAACTCCCCTAACGGAGTCAGGCAGTGGGAAGCACTTAATAAGTTTTCAAGAGCCTGTTTAGGGTTCCCTGGGAGGAAGGGTTGGTCTAGAAGAGGGCTGAAAATAATTTTGGTGCTGTGTACGCAGTCACCAGGGTCCCATTTGAATTTCCAAAGGGAACTCAATCTGACCAGGAGAGGAGAGGGGGGATCTGCTAATACAGCCTGCTGAATACTGCTGCCCTGGGAGAGTAAAACCTGCCTTGGGGAAAGTGACTGAATAGATTTCTGAAGAGCTAACTGACCCAATTAGAAAGGTAGCTCAGAGGAGGAATTTCTGCCTTGAATATATGAGGCCTCTAATACAATTCCAAGCTCCTCAAATAGTAGTGATCCACCAGGATATCTAATATCCAGCTGACACCAGCTGACACTAGCTTCTATTTGGTCCCTTATATTTCAATAAAAAAACAAGGTTATTAAAAAAAATTAACTTAGTTTACTTGATAAAACCCACTTCAAAACCTGCATAGAATGCATGCAGGGTAATTGACTAAGGAATTTTAAGGACAGCCTGAGAACCTCCACAAGGGCCCAATAAGGAACTATCTTCTTCTTTAGCTTTGTTTGACTGTTTGCTTGTGTGTTTGTTTGGAGTATTTGTTTTTGTTTTGTTTTGTTTTGTTCCTTGTAATTATTTCCTCACACACCCCCTTTTTAAATTAAGTGCTGCTAGCTTATTTCTTCTTTGCTGTGCTTCTTATTCCTTGAATTCCAATGTTTTGTTTATGCTGATTTTGTCTACTAATGCTATCTCTTTTCCTTCGTTCATCTTTCTGTCTTCTGCTTTCTGTTGTGGTTCTTACATTCCAACTCTTTTAGTAGTCCTCAACTTTATTAGATTCAAGTTCTATCTTCTCTATTCTGTTTCCTTTTTTAAAATTAACATTTTTCTTTCTGTCCTTTCTTTTCTCTTTATCTCTCTCCTCAACATTCTGGCCTTTTAAATCATTCGATATATTTTTCTCTGATTGGTTTCCCATTTCATTGTAGGTATTCCACATTTTTATTCCTATTACTCTACACAGTTTACATGAATTAAATATTCATTGTACTAAGTCTTCTATGTCCCCAATTCTATCTATTATTATTATTACTATTATCCTTTTTGTTTCATACCTCTTTCAATTTCACTGACTCTAATCTTTTTCCTTCAAGGGAACATGGAAAACAGTAAGGAAATAGAACATGAAAAACAAAGTGTCAAAGGGAAACTTCAACACATACACAAAACCAGCAGGTGAACAAAACTCTAGAGCAGAGAGACAAGCCATTCAACTGAATAAACCCTTCAAGATAAATGATGAACAGGGAGCAAAAAAATTACACACCATAACAAGAAATAGGAAGACAAGGACAAGTCCAAAGAACAAACTAAAACCCAGGAAGACGTGCAAAAATTTGTACAAATAATCCAAACTGTCAGAACAAATATCATGAATTGAATTAATGAAGTGAAGAAAGAGATTAAGGATATTAAGAAGACACTCAGAGAACATACTGAAGAAATTGTAAACAAATAGAAAAAGATAAATGGATATGATGATGATGAATGGCACAATCCAAGAAATGAAAGAAACACTGGAATCACAGTACAGCAGATTTGAACAGGCAAAAGAAAGAATTAGTGATGTGCAAGACAGTACCTCTGAAATCAAACAGATAGTAGAAAAGATAGATAAAAAATAGAAAACACCCAGAAGGGACTTAGGGATTTAAACAGCAACAAAAAATGCACAAACATTTGAATTATAAGTATCCCAGAGGGAGTGGAAAAGGGAAAGGGAACAGATGGAGTGTTGAATGAAATAATGGCTGAAAACTTCACAACCTCTTGATGGTGATGGACATACATGTCCAGGAAGCACAGTGCACCCCAAACAGTATAAATCCTTAAGAGCCTTCTCTAAGACATATACTTGTCAAAATGCCAATGCTCAAGACAAGGTAGAAAGAGAAAATAAAACCATCACATACAAAGGAAGCTCAATAAGTATAAGTGCTGGTTTCTCATCTGAATTCCTGGAGGCAGGAAAACAGTGGTATGACATAGACAAGTTACTCAGAGAAAAAGCTTCCACCCATGAATTCTCTACACAGCAAATCTGGCATTCTAAAATGATGGAGAGTACAAAATAGTCACAGGCAAACAGAAATTAAGAGAGTATGCTAATAAGAAACGTGCCCTTCAAGAAATACTAAAGGAAATTCTACACATTGAAAAGAAAAAACAGGATAGAGTTGGCAGAGAGTGTAAGAACAACTAAAAAGAGAAATTAAAACTATATGACATAAATAAACCCAAAGAAACATGGCTGATGCAAGTAATTACTTGAGAGCAATAACACGGAATGTTAATGGATTAAAATTACCAGTCAAGAGGCACAGATTGGCAGAGCAGATAATGAAATGTGACCCATCTATATGCTGTCTACAAGAAACCCACCTTGGACCCAGGGATTCAAGGAGGCTGAATCTGAAAGGCTGGAAAATAATTTTATAAGCAAACAACAACCAAAAATGGCCAGAGTAGCTATACTAATATCGGACAAAACAGACTTCAAACGCAAAGCCAGTGTAATAGACAAAGATGTACACTAAATATTAGTAAATGGAATAATATGTTACAATGTTTACAATCATAAAAATTTATGCATCTAATCAGTGTGCCTCAAAATACATGAGGAAAACACTGGAAACCTAAGTTGAGAAATATATGCCTCTACAATTATAGTGGGGGAATTTAATACACCATTATCACCATTAGACAGAATGTCTCAACAGAGAATCAATAAAGAAACAAAGACCTTGACAATACATTGAGGATCTAGACCTAATATACAGAACATTACACTCAAATACAGCAGGATTTACATTCTTCTCAAGTGCATATAGTTCATATTCCAAGAGAGACCACATGATAGGCCACAGAACAACTCTCAATAAATTCATAAAAATTGAGATTATACAAAGGAATTTCTCTGACCACAATGGAATAAAATTAGAAATCAGATAAGGCCAGAGAACCAGAGTATACAAAGATGGAAGTTAAACAAGAAACATTTAGATAAACAGTCGGTCAAGGAGGAAATTTCAACAGGAATCAGTAACTACCTTGAAATGAATGAATATGACAACAAAATATATCAAAGTTTATGGGATGCAGACAAAGCTGTACTGAGAGGGAAAGTCATAGGAATTGGGAAAACAGCACCAAAACTAACCCCAAAAATATATGAGAGAAGGAAATAGCAAAGATTAGAGCAGAACTATATGAATAGAAAATAAGAAAACACTAGAAAAAAGAAACATAACCAAAATCTGTTTCTTCAAGAAAATCAAGAAAATTTTAAAACCTTTAGCTAGACTAACAAAGAAAAATAGAGAGCAGATGCAAATACACAAGATAAGAAATGAGGAAGGGGATATCACCACTGACCCCAAAGAAATAAAGAATATCATAAGAAGATACTTTGGAAATTATTTGCCAACAAGAATGATAATTCAGAGGAAATGGACAAATTCTGAGAAACTCACAAGCAGCCTAAATAGACAAAAGAAGAAATTGATAAACTCAGCAGTCCAATTACAAATAAAGAGATAGACTCAGTCATCAAAAACCTCACAACTAAGAAGAGCCCAGGACCAGACAGCTTCACAGGCGAATTCTACCATACATTCTGGAAGGAGCTAACACAAATCCTGCTTCAACTCTTCCAAAAAATAAAAGTAGGAGGAACATTGCCTAACTCATTCTATGATGCCAACATTACCCTAATACCAAAGACAATGAAAGATGACACAAGAAAGGAAAATTACAGACAAATCTCCCTAATGAAACCAGATACTGAAATTCTTAACTAAATACTTGCTAATTACATTCAACAACATGACAAAGGAATTATACACCAAGACCAAGTGGGTTTCATTCCGGGTACACAAGGATGTTTCCACATAAGAAAATCAATCAATGTAATTCACCACATAAACAGATTGAAAAAAAAAAACATGGTCATCTACACAGATGTGGAAAAAGCACTTGACAAAATACAACCATCTTTCCTGATAAAAACACTGCAAAAGACAGGAATAGAAGGAAATTGTCTGAACATGATACAGGGTATATATGTAAATCCCAAAGCTAACATCATCTTCAATGGTGAAATCCTAAAAGCTTTCCCTCTAAGATTGGGAACAAGACAAGGGTTCCCACTGTCACCGCTCTTATTTAACATTGTCTTACAAGTACTTGCTCAAGCACTGAAGTAGAAAAAGCATATTAAAGGCATCTAAAGTAGAAAGGAAGAAGTAAAAAATTCCCTATTTGCAGATGACATGATTCTATATATAGAAAGTCCTGAGAAATCTACAAAAAAGCTTCTAGAACTTATAAAAGAGTTCATTAAAGTCACAGGCTATAAGATCAATGCTCAAAAATCAGTAGCATTTCTGTACACCAATAACGAGCAACCTGAGGAGGATATCAAGAAAAATATACCATTTGCAATAATAAATAAAAGATTGAAATACCTAAGAAAAAATTTATCTAAAGATGTAAAGGACTTATATATAGAAAACTACACAACACTGTTAAAGGAAATCAAAGAAGACTTAAATAAATAGAAGAATATTCCCTGTTACTGGACCAGAAGACTAAAGATCATCAAGGTGTCTAGCCTACCCACCTAATTTACAGATTTAATGCAATCCCAATAAAGATGAACACTGTATTATTTTATGAATTGGAAAAACTAATTACAAAATTTATTTGGGTGTGCAAGTGGCCCTGAATTACCAATGACATAGTGAAAAAGAAAAATTAATTGAAGGTTTCACACTACCTGACTTTAAAATATACTACAAAGCTACATTGGTCAAAACTGCATAGTATTTGCAAAAGGATAGACATGCTGACCAATGGAACTGAATTGAGAGTTCCAATATAGATCCACGCATATAGAGTCATCTGAAAATCAGCAAGACCACCAAGCACACTCCATTGGGAGAAAATGACCTCTTCAACAAATAGTGCTTGGAGAAGTGGATCTCCATATACAAAAGAATGAAAGAGGAACATCATCTCACACCTTATACATAAATCAACTCAAGATGGTTCAAAGATTTAAATATAAGAGCCAAGACCATATAAACCTTGGAAGATAATATAGGGAAGCATCTACAGGACCTTGTAATAAGAAAGGGTTTCATGAACTTCACACCCAAAGCATGAGCATCAAAATAAAAAATAGATAAATGCGATCCCCTCAAAATTAAAAACTATCTCACCTCAAAGAACATTATTGAGAAAGTAAAAAGGGAGCCTACACAATGGAAGAAAATATTTGGCAACCATATAGCTGATAAAAGCCTAATATCCTGCATATATAAAGTAATCCTACTCCTCAAAAATAAAAACACAAACAACCCTCTTAAAAAATGGGCAAGTGACCTGAAATGACACCTCTCTGAGGAAGAAATATAAATGGCTAAAAAGCACATGAAAAGAAGCTTGACATTGCAAGCTATTAGGGAAATGCAAATCAAAACTACAATGAGATGCCATCTTACACCCATTAGGATGGCAGCTATTAAAAAAACAGAAGACCATAAATGTTGGAGATGATGTAGAGGAATAGGAACCCTCATCCACTGCTGTTTGGATTGTAGAATGTTCCAGCCAATATGGAGGACAGTTTCACGGTTCCTCAGAAAATTAACTATAGAACTTCTATAAGATGCAGCTATTCCACTCCTGGGTATATATGTTGAAGCGTTGAAAGCAAAGACACAAACAGATATATGCACACCATTGCTCATAATGGCACTCTTCACCATTGCCAAAAGTTTGAATCAACACCGGTGCCCATCAACAGATGAATGGATAAAGAAAATGTGGTACATACATACAATGGAATATTACTCAGTTGTAAGAAGGAATAAAGTTCTAACACATGGGATAACATGGATGAATCTTGAAGACCTTATGTTGAGTGAAGCAAGCCAGGCATTGAAGGATGAACAGTATGTCCTCTCACTGATATGCATGAAGGAAATTGAACAGTCTCAGAGAGCTATTGTTTGTAAGATAAGTTTACAAGAAATAGAAAGACAAGAGAAAGTTGTGAGCCATCACCCTTACGGACATAATCTTTGGAAAAGTGATAGAGTGTACTTGCATATTGAAGTTATAAGAAATGAAGGTAGTGATATTATTCGGTTGATTGGTGCAGTGTTGACAGGCGTGTAGATTGGGAAGGGTGGGTTAGAAGGACCAGGATATTGTGGGGGAGGATTGGGAGCAGGACCAGGTGAACACTGGGGATTTGTGAGTATGAGGTTGAAAGGACAGTGGTGGGAATGCTCTTATAGCAGTATGACAAGTAAGGGTCACTGGTTTAGGGTGTTCTTTGGGGGTGGGCATTCGGGACAGGGCATAGGCTTCTAGGGAGTGTTTGAGTGTTCATTCTGTCATAATGTGCTGTATCATTATGTGGAGACCCACATAATAACTAGGAAGGTGTTGGACTCCCATCTTTGGAAAGACCAATTTGTTCAGAAATAGACAGGAGGGAGTCTCTCAAGAGCAAGGATTGTTCCTAATGGGGCATGAGAAACCAGTGTGTCAAGAACTCTTGTTGCATGTAATTATGAATCCTGTCAACCAATGAGTCAAGCCAGGGGGTCGTCATGGGCCTCAGGGGGATGGGGTGGGAGGAATAGAATAAATCAAACAGGGGGTATTTAGTTGTCAGATGACATGTTCTACATTACCATACAGTGATGGACACAGGACATGGTAAATATCAGTAAAATTTTAAAAGTTTATGGTCTAAAATGGAAACCTTAGTGTAAACCATTGACAATGTTTAGTAGCTATGTTTCACTATTTGTATATCAGTTATAAAAATGCTACCATCCACTTCTAAAAAGGTATTAATATGGGGGAAGGAATGGGGCACGATGTGGGATATATGAGATTCTCCTGTATTCTATGTGTTACTTGCTGTGACCTAAAACTTCTTTGAAAACAAAATGAAAAATAGTGAGAAACTGGGAAATGAGAGGGGAAAGTTGCCACAATACAGACTGGACACCAGATATTGCAGTGATGAAAGGGAAAAGGTGAAAAAAATTTGTTTTTATTTTTCATTTTTTTAATAATTGCAATCTTTTAATTTAATTTAATTTCTAGTTTTTTTTAAAAAAAATATGTATTTTATCACATACATTTAGATTACCATTATTATTACATTTTCCTATTAATTGTATTCAACTATTGTATTGCCTCCATCTTTGAAGAAGCTTTGGATCACAGAAGGGTTCATACTGTGGTGGAGGAGGATCACTGATGTGGGGTATCACAGATGTGGGATGCATGGGAGGAAGTTCATCTGAGCATAAATATAAAGTATATAAAAATGTTCAAATGTTCAGAGGGTATTGTCACAGTGGGTAAAAAATCATTCAATAAATGAGAGAATACTGAATCCCCATCCTGGAGAGCTCTGCCACATTCTCTAAGGGAGCAGCAACAGTCTCCCAAGTGTAGGGGCAGTGACTGGTGAAGGAGGATGATCCAGTGATGGGCCCTTGATATTGATGACTAGCCTTATGAGTTTTTGCTCTTGAAAGTGAAACTTAGCCTTTTGCTATGGTGTGCCCAAGTGTTGCCTCCTGAGAGCCTCCTTGTTGCTCAAATATGGCCTTTCTGTAAGCCAAACTCAGCATATGAATGCATTACATTCCTGTCAGCATGGGACATGGCTCCTGGGGATGAGCCTCCCTGGCACCAAGGGATTGCTACCAGCACCAGCAGGCAATATGACTGGAAAAAGACCTTGAATAAAAGGGGCAAAAGGTAAAGACAAATGAGTTTATATGGCTAGGAGACTTCAAAATGAGTTGGGAAATCATCCCAGAGGTAATGCTTACACACATCTCAGTAAGATCTCATAGAATTCCAAAGCAGATATCACCCCAAATAGTCGGGCTCCTGAGAGCTCTAGAGACACCCAGGTCCTATGTAAGGGTGGATAGCTCTGCAGTTTTTGCTTTTTTCTTCTTTTCTCTGGAGTGGCAAACCAGAGAGCTCTGTCAGCAAGTGCACATGTGCCCTGAGGGAGGGGAGAGGATGTGTGAGGTGATGACTGGCAACACACCTGGACCGATTGGCTCCATCATTATTCTATCGAATTGCCACCATGGAACATCAGTGGTGTGCGCAACCTTGGGTATGCTGTGGAGTGTGTGCACATGTGTGCGTAGCCATGTGTGTGTGGGTGTGCAGGTATTCAGGGGTGTGTGGGGGTGTGATCATGGTGGTCAGCTTCCATATTATAAGCAGTGCTGTGGGGGTTGTACAAATTCTGGATTGCCTAATAAAATTCCATTGGTTGGGCCACAACTTGAGAACTCTAATGAAGATTTTGATGAATTAATTCTCTGGTAGAATCTGGCTGAGAAGAGAAAGAAATTCTTCTTTCTCACTGTGGAATTCATATGCCCTTTCTTTAATGCCTTTAAGACTTTGTATGCATCTTCTCTCATTAGTGAAGGCAATATCACTTGTTGCTTGAAGATGTAATCAGCCATATATGATATCAACTTATTAATGATTTAAATCCATAAAACACTTCCACAGTAAAAAAATCTGGTAAGCGTTTTTTGTGCAAACAACTGGACACCATAAACTAGCCAAGTTGACACATGACATATCACACATTATTTAACACATGTCAGTTTTCAACACTTACTACCTCCCCAAATACTGCACATCCTTGTGGTGTTCTTGCTACTGTACTCATCTTTGAAAATAATCTCTTCTTTTACATGCTCATTCAATTGTGGCACCTTAATCTGCCCTATGTTTGCTCTAAGGCCCAGACTGACACAACCACTTAATAATAATTCCTCAATATATACATAGCAAAATCGGGAAAAACAGATAAATTCACCTTTCCAGTGGAATATTAAAACTCATTTATCATTATTCATAAAGCAAGCAAAATTAAGAAATAAAAGATAAAATAACACATTTCAAAATTGCAGTTATATTTAGACAACTATACAATTATATGTCTAACAGTTAATGAATACATATTCCTACATACAGAGTAAAATGTTTGTAAAATACTTATCAGAGTGTTAAAAAAAAGCCTCAATAAACTTTAAAGGAAAGACAATGTACAGACCTGTGAATTTAAGGTAGAAGTTAACAATAATTTTGTATACATTTGGAAATTTAAAGGATACATTGCTAAATGTTTTTAAAGACTAAGCAATCTTCAAAAAAAAATAAAGATCTTCAATTGAATGATAATGACTTGGTGTCAGTTCTGATATATAAATAGCATGGATAGTCTTCACTCACAGCCTCTAAAAAAGAAAAAAATTATGAAAAACTGAATATAACAAATCTTTGACCTCTTAGATATTTGAGGTTCCATGGAAAAATATCTCCTCAAAAACTGAAGAGATGGACATATACAAGCAATCACTTTCTTAGCACAGAAACCACAGGAGCTTGGGCAAGCCTGGGGAATGAAGTATGGATTAAAGTAGACTTACAGGTGTTTTGCTATACACCTATTGTGATTCTAGCAATGGAAAGAGTTATATCATTAATATGGAGGCAGTGGACACTGGAGGTTCTGAAGCCAGGAAGAGATAAAATCAGATGTAATATTGGGGCATTTTTGGGACTTAGGAATTGACTTGAATGACATTACAAAGACAGATACAGGACATCACACATCTTGCCATAACCTACAAAATTTTGTGGGAGAGAGTGTAAACTACAATGCAAACTAAATCCACGGTTAATGGCAATGCTCCAAAATGTTTTCATCAATTGCAACAAATGTACCACCCTAATGAAGGATGTTGTTAATGTGGGAAAATGTGGGAGACATAGGGAGTGGGGCATGGGCATATGGGAATCTCCTATATATTTATATATCATTTATGTAATCTAAGTATTTTTCTAAAATAAAAAATGAAAAATATATTTTTAAACAATTAAGAATCTGTAGAAACCAAAAAAAAAAGGGGGGGGTAGGGGTAGGTAAATGAGGAATTGCTGGCATCCAAACATGGGCTCACTTGAAGGACAAAATTTCCTGGGGTTAAATCTTAGGGGCACCCTCATTACTTGAGTCTTATCCACAGAAACCCAATCTGATTTCCACTCTCAAATTCAGAGAACAATACATGTATATTTCCTGTACTGGATGGGAATGTGACAATTTTGAACTAAAACAAAAGCAGTCCACTCTCATTAACAATTTCCTGCCCTATTTTACCACATTCTAACCAGAGAGGGTTTTTCCAGATTAACCTGATTGAGGCAATGGAAATATAAGATTTGTGTTGTTCCATCTCCATAGCAACATTTTATGAGGTCAATCTTTAATTGTAGACATTCAAGTAGTATTTGCATTTGTATGACTAATGATGTCTAGCATCTTATCACATATTAGTTGCTAAGTTTTTTCACCATTGTTGAATATTCTGTTAAAAACATTGGTTCATTTTTAATTGGGTTGTACACTTTTTTATTGTGCTCATTTTTATTGGGCTGTTCAATTTTTTTCCTATTCATATGTAATGCATTTTTATATAGTCTAAATAATTCTGTGATGACTTTCAAATATATTCTCTTTGGGCATATTAATTTTTTCCTTCTATTTACAATCTCAGTCTTGTAGCAAAATTTTTCACCTTTTCAAATTCATTTATCTTGCCTTTCCTTTTCTGGATTATAGTTTTGTATTGACTTTTAACATTTCTTTGTCTAATCCAAGGGCCTAATGATTTTCTTCTACATTTCAATCTAAATACTTCATATTTTATATTTTATGCAGAAATCTATGATCCATTTTGAATTAATGCACATATAATATGTGAGGTACAGGTTCATGTTAATTTGCTGTGTTTATGTATGTCCAATTTTTCCATCAACATTTCTTGAAAACACTATCATTTCCCCAAGGAATTACTTACAGTCCTTTGCTTAGATTTAGTATATCATGTATGTGTAGACCTAATTGTGAACTCTTCAGAGGGTTTGACTGCTATGACAAAATATATAATGGCCTGTATTCATCAATGCAATATCTTGCAGGAAAATTCCAATGCCCTGAAAATGTCCCTATATTACATCCATTCTTCCCTCTCCTATCACTCAGAACCTCTGGGGGCCACTGCATTTTTTCTATTGATGAGAGTTCTTCCATTGCTAGAATAATATAATAATGTTTAATTTAGTCCATTGTTCATTCCCCAATCTTGAGAATTTTGGGATGGTGATGCCCAGTCTGCTTCTCTTGGAGGAGGAGCTTAGATTTCATGGGGCAGATGGATCGAGCTATCTTACTTGAAGTTACAGACACTCTCTGTTCCTTGGGATAGGTGTTGTCCATCATCATCTCCTTGTTAGTTGTTCTGGGTAAGTCCAATGAACTGAAGAGTAAGTGGTGCAACTCTGCTGAAATTCAGGGATCAACTGGCACATGGATGGACAAAAGATTTAAGTCTCTGGGATATATATTTATCAAGGATTGTGCTAACTATAGGTTCAAATAAATGTGGCAGAAGAGTCATGTGTAGGGCACCTGTAAATGAGTCTAATTCTGTTATACTGGGGAGCATAAATTCCAAAGTAAGGCCAATTAACATGGTGCTGAATTCCTGAGCTGTCTGTCCTGCTTATAGATTCTGGATGTTTCTAGAGCCCTCAGGAGCCCCGCTATTTGAGGCACTGTTTACTGTGGCAGTCAATGAGATAATGCTGAGACTTGCATAAGTGTAACCTCTGAAATGACCTCCTGACTTACTTTGATATCAGACTTCTAAACTTCTGTCAGCCTGGTGATTTCTAAACATGTTGCAGCTTAAATAATATGCTTGTGCAATGTGAATGTTTTCAAGCTAAGTAATGGTATTCTTATAAAAATTATTATAGTGTAGTATAAATTTCTAAAAAATATATAATAATTGATAGAATGTTGTAAATTACATGTTTGGACCTAAAATAGTCCTTAAATTTAATATGCTTATATTCATATGCTTAGAAAGCCAATTAATCAAATTCATCATACATTAATTTGTCATTTTTTTCAACACCAGTCTTTGGGTTACAGGTTGGAAAATGAATGCTAGAAAGGACTACTAGCAAATAGATCATTTCAATTCATGAGACTTTGGGTCTGAGCCTAATAATTAGTTTCATTGTATTTCAACCATTAAATTGTGTGTGACCTTTAAAAACAAATCAAAACTAATTATAATAAAATATTCAATATTTGTCACAAAGCATTCTCTTTAATGGGATAGGTCTTTTCCTGTATTCTCCTCAAAACTCAGAGTCTCCCATGTTAAATGGTGAACATAACTGAAAAATGTTTTATGTGTTGTAACTGCTTCACCAACCATCAATTGCATTCCCATTTCTCTCCCACTCCTGGAGCCTGACTATTCCCTAAGACACAACAATATTGAAAGTAGACCCAATAATAAACCTATAATGGCCACTATATATTCTAGTGAAAAGAAGAGCTACATGTCTTTCACTTTAATAAAAAATCTAGAAATGTTTTATCTTACTAAGGAAGGCAGACTGAAAGCTGAGATAGGACAAAAACTTATACCAAAGAGTTAGTAAGTTGTGAATGTAAAGGAAACATTCTTGGTAGACATTAACAGTGCAATTCCAGTGAACATATGAATGATAAGAAAGTAAACCAGTCTTATTGCTGATATAAAGAAAAATTTAATGTTCTGGATAGAAGATCAAAGCAGTCACAACATTCCCTGAATCTGAAGCTTAGTCCATAGAAAGTCCCTAACTTTCTTTAATTCTATCAAGGCTGAGAGAGGTGAGCAAGCTGCAGAAAAATAGTTTGAAGCTTGAAGATATAGGTTCATGAGATTTAAGGAAAGAAGCCATGCCCAAAACATAAAAAGCGCAAGATGAAGCAGCCTTATATTGGAAGAAAATATCATGGAGGACTTTGATGGATAGAGAGTAGTCACTGCTTGGCTTAAAAACTTCAAAGGACAGTTTAATACTCTTGTTAAGGGCTAATGCACCTGGAGACTTTAAAAATAAACCAATGTTTTTTTTTCCATTCTGTTAATCCTAGGTCCCTTAAGAATTAAGTTAAATCTACTCTACATGTGTTCTATAATTGGAAAAACAAAGTCTGTGTGACAGTATATCTGTTTACAACATGACTTACAGAATATTTTAACCCCATTATTGTGATATATTGTTCAGAATAAAGAATCCTTTTAAATGTTACTGCTTATTGGCAATGCAATTGGTCATCCAGTAGCTCTCTTGGGGATATAAAATGAGATTAATTTTGTTTTCATGCCTGCAAATACAGCATCCATTCTGCATGCCTTGGATTAGGAGTAATTTTAACTTTCTGGTGTTTTCATTTAACAAATGCATTTTGGAGGGTTATAGCTGGCACAGAGCATAATTCATCTGATGATCAGGGCAAAGTAAATTGAAAACATTCTGGAAAGGATTCACAATTCTAGGAAAGTAATTACATTTGTGATTCATGGGAGGAGGTCAAAAATCAACATTAGCAGCAGTTTGAAAGAAGTTGATTCCTATCCACATGGATGACCATGAGTGGTTCAAGACTTCAGTGGAGGAAGTAACTGCAGATTTAATTAAAATAAGAAGTCAAATAGAATTAGAAATGTAGCTCAAAGACATGAATGTTTGGCTGCAATCTCATGATAATACATCAATGGAATGGATGAGGAGTTGCTTCTTAGGGATTAGCAAACAATGTGGTCTCTTGAGATGTAACCTACTCCTAAAGATATTGTGAATATTGTTGACTGGACACCAAAGGATATAGAATATTACATAAACAGGGCAAAATGCTATCAAACAGCATGCATACTACAGAGAAAACTATCATGAAAGAAAGAGTTAATCATTGCAGCAAACTTCACAATTGTTTTATTTTAAGAAATTGGCATTGCCACACCAACCTTCAGGTACCCCCACCCTGATAAATGAACAGCCATCAACATCAAAGCAAGACCCAACACTAGCAAAAAGTTTAGGATTTCTAGAGGCTCAACGTTAGTTAGCATTTTTAGTAATAAAGTATTTTTAATTAATGTATGTAATTCTTTTTTAGATATAAAGTTATCTTACAGTTAATAGAGTAAAGTAGTGTGTAAACATAAATTTATATATACTGGGAAACCAAAAAATGTGTGACTTGCTCTTCTGTGATATTTGCTTTATTTCAGCGGTCTGGAACAAAACCCAAAATATCTCCATAGTTTGCTTGTAATTATGGTCATTTGCTGAGTATGCAAACTTCTCCTGAATATATAATATAAGAATTAGGGTGAGTTATACATAAGTCATGACCATCAATTATAGGAGAAAGGGCATCCTAAATAGAGAAGATAGCAGAAAATAAATGCTGGAAGTGAGAGATTATTCTGTTTGGAGAATGTAGATGAGTGCATTATATTTGCTTAAATCATCTAAACAAAGGAAACAAAAGAAAAATGGTAGGCAATAGAAAAGACATCACACAGGTATCCTTGACATGAAAAAACTATTATATTTTGCAACATTGTGTTTTTCCAATGCAGTAATCTCTATGATGATTAAACCAGACATGAGCCAATTTGGAGAGATTTCTGATTATCAGGATAGGAGGTTCTAAATTATTCCAAGGAAAATAGCCTTTCTTGTAAAATTCTGAAAAGGGTTGTGTCAGGATATAAGATACCATTTAAAGAGATACTTCTTCTGTTCCTGAAATACAAGTGTTCACACAGGGAACAATTTAGACCCTTTAAACTGAAGGTTCCTACATGAATAATAGTAATAGGTTCTTTATGCTTTTGTAATGTCAGAAGTTATTTAATCCAACTCCCAAGGAAAGCTTAAATTCATTCTACAATGATGTGAATAATAGCTACACTAGGGACACAGCATTGGAATCACAATGACTATCATCTTATTAACTTTAATTCTCAAGGTATCATTTGAGACCATCACTTTTGCAAGGCAATTTTTATCTCCACATTTCTCAGTGTATAGATGAAAGGATTCAGCACAGGGGAAATCACAGTATAAAACACAGAGATTTCCTTATCCTTGTTCTCACTGCCAGCAGGTAGAATAAATATATATATAGATACAGTGCAAAAAGAAACAAAATTACAACAATTATGTGAGAGCTACAGTTTTACAGAGTTTTGTGTGGTGCTGTAGAGGTGTGTGTCCTAAGATTGTACAATATGCTTATGTAAAATGCCACCAGGACAGGGAAAATTAAAACCCCTGAAATTGCTGAATTAATAATAATTAAGACACTAAAAATGTATGTCTTTGCAGACTAGTTTCAAAAGAGGCTTCACATCACACATGTAGTGATTGATTTGATTAGGGCCACAGAAAGGTAAATTAAGGACCATGAGCAGTAGTGCCATAGAATGACAAAAGCCCACACCCCAGGCCATGATAAACAGCATGTTACATCTCTGCCTGTTCATGATGACAATATAGTGCAGGGGCTTGACAATGGCTACATAGGGATCAAAAGCCATAGACACCAAGATGAATATTTTCACAGCCACCATGAATTGCATAGTGAAGAGCTGGTTCATACAGTTGTTATAGGAAATGATTTTTCTCTCTGATGCTAGGTCTCTGATTAGCCGAGGAATTACAACAGAGGTGAAGGAGTGGTCCATGAGGGATAGTTGACATAGAAAATAGTACATTGGCTGTTAAATAAGATAGCTGCAGGTAATTGTGAGTAAGATGATGAAGTTCCCCATTAAGACCACCAAGAAACAGAGCAGGAGCTAGAAAGAGAACAGTAGCTCTATCTGCTTGTCCTCCCATAACCCGAAGAAGACAAATTCAGTGACATTGTTCTGATTTTCCATGAGGTAATGTGAGTCCAGAGTAAAAAACAGAAATTTAATTTATCTGAAATATTATAGAATGTTAAACATGTAATAGCATATTTAAACTTAGAGTGAATTATGAATTGAAAAACAATGCAGGTCAAGGTAGATTTATTACAAGTTTTATCATTTAAAATCTTTTTAAGTTAAGACTGTTTTGTCATGTTAAATGATTTTTCAATGAAAACATATTTTAATCCTCATATTTTATAAATATTTTACATATATTAATTCCCTTAAAAACCCAAACCTAAGTAGGAAATATTCTGATTCTCATTTTATATAAGGGGCACTGGAGGCATAGGAAGGCTCAATTAATTATACCACATCATTAAGATATATAGCAGCAGATCTAAGATAAGAAAGTTTACCCTATGCCAGATTCCATGCTCTTCAAGGCTATGCTGTGTTAGCCATAGGCCAAACGGAACCAGCTATTTTCCATCTTTGCAAAATTAATGAGGTGTTTCTCGATCTCTACCGCTAGCTACTTGCATAATTATAAGCAAGTCCCTCCCTTTTTCCATTCTACTAATATTATTTGTGGAGACCCAAATCACCTTATAATTCTACACCTCCACTGAAACTAAATATTTATTCTTGAAATTAAAAAATACCAAGGATATTAATCATATCATAGAAATAACTCAATTTAGTTGTAAATATTTTCAGTGACTTTACTTCTTCTCATGTACGGTTGAATTTCCAGACATTGGTTTGCATGAAATAGATAATTAGATACACCAATTGCTAGGTCTCTGAATATATGAATATGAGATGTTATTAAATCCTCACCTTTCTCCTAATTATGTTAAAAGCATATTTTGAGGATGCTATTAGAAAAATCTTTAGAAAGGTAAATGTTCTCTCTTGGCATGTTGAATGAAGTAATAAGATGAAAGAATTATCTGTTCATTTGAACATACCTTTAGATATGTGCAGACACTCAGGTGCAGTGTATTTGGGAGGATGGAGAAAAAATGTTGAAAGCATTGCCTTTAGCCCATGTCAAAAGGCCCTCCTCATCCAATTCATCTTTTGC
>JAQZBX010054653.1:0-18599 GCA_029593785.1 Cabassous unicinctus
CCCCCCCCCCCCCAAAATAAAAAAACTTCCTTTTGGAGGAACACTGACTTATTGGCCATGCCCAGGTCCCCAAGTGCCTGCCTGGCCCTGCAGTGGTGGCCTCCAGTGTAGGTCCCCCCGTTAGCCCCTCTCTCCAGGACTCCAAGGGGGAGGATGTGGGCTGCACCGTTTGCCATGCCAGCCCTGATAGGGTTGGGGTCGAGGTCTACCGCTGAGTGTTTTCCACTGTCTACCCCTACCTGAATGCCCGTCTCCCTCCACCTCCCCCCCCAAGGCACGGAAACACTGGACCAGGTCTGGGGTAGTTGGCTCTTGTGCTTTTTGGAGCACGCCACAGAAGAGCTGAGAGCATGCCAGGCTAGAGACCCTGCCAAGAGTCGGAGCTTCCCTTTGTAGCAAGAACCCCATCCCCCACCCCAAGCGATCACATGTCACCCGCGGCTGGTCCGGAAGGGGCAGTGCGCTGCGGCGCCGGGGACTCTGCGCAGCGTGTGTGGGCAACGTCCTTGGCACCGACCGGGACCCTCGCAAGCCCTGGAAGAGGGGAGGGAGGGCCCGGGAGCCCTGGCTAGGCATCGGAGGCCGCCCGAGTCCTGGCGGGCCTCTCCAGGCGCGGGGCCGGCGGCGAGCTGGCGCCCCCTCTACTGCGCTGTGACCGCCTCCGCCGGCGCCACTTACTTGGGAAACGTGCCCAGCACCTCCCTTTACCAGCCGTTTAGGGGATAATTTTTGCAACAGAGATATCTGCATAATAGAAACCACTGTTGGGTTATTCAGCACCTCTCCCTCTCCGGAATCCTTAGACCCAACGGCTTTGAGGTTAAGGCAGCCGCTGTTGCGCTCTCGGCATCTGAATTCCGAGGATGCGGGGGATGCGGGGTGAACCACGAATGAAGGGAGGACCCGAGGTCCCCAGCGGCCGGCTCCCACTCGGATCCGGCGGGGAGAGGGGCTGGGCCAGTGCCGCTCCTGGCCGCGGAGCCCCGCCACCCAGTGTCGCCCTGGGCGCGCCGGTCCTGGGCCGGGTTGCCAAGTCTTCTGCGGCGACGCGGGCAGGAGGGGCAGGACAGGAGCGCCTGGAAACGCCTGGCGTCGTCTTGACCTTCTTCCCGCAAACCGGCGTTTCCCGGTAGTCCACGGGGGAGGCCTTCCTGCAGTCTTTCCTCTCCTCTCGGTTCTTCCGCTGACGTTGGGCCAGGCCGGGGCTGGGCAGGGGTGTCAGTGCGGACACTGCCCGCTCGCCCCGGGCGCGCCCCGCGCGCAGCCCCGTCCTGGACGCGGGGATCAGGGCTTTGTGAGGCTGCACAAGGGCCTGGGGCCTCCAGCCTCACTCTTAGCTGCCTGATAGAGAAATACTCTAAAGAAAGAAAGGAAGGAAAGGGGGCAGCGAGGGCGAGAAAGGAAAGAAAGAAAGAAGGAGGGAGAGAAGGGAAAGAAAGAAAGGGAAGAAAAATAAAGAAAAAAAATATTGTCCGCAGAGACCTTGACAGTCTTTCTCTCCCATAAGACTTCACGCTGGTCCATTATATTGATGACATCATGTTGGTACTGGCATTTGTGTGTCCGAGGATGGGAGATAAACCCAACAAAAATACAAGGGCCTCCCACCTCTGTGAAATTCCTAGGTATCTGTGGTGTGGGGCGTGTTGAGAGAGCCCTTCTAAAGTGAAGGATAAGCTGTTGCACCTGGCTCTTCCTACAACCAAGAAAGAGGCACAACACCGAGTTGGCCTTTTTGGAGTCAGCATAATTCCTCATTTGGGTGTGCTGCTCTGGCCCATTTGCCGAGTGACCAGAAAAACTGCCAGTTTTGAGTGGGGTCTGGAACAAGAGGAGGCTCTGCGACAGGTCGAGGCTGCTGTGCAAGTGCTCTGCCACTTGGGCCATATGATCCAGCAGATGGAACGGTGCTGGAAGTGTCAGTGGCAAACAGAGATGCCTTCTGGAGCCTTTGGCAGGTCCCTATAGAAGAATCACAACGCAGACCCTTAGGATTTTGAAGCAAAGCCCTGCCATCCTCTGCAGATAACTACTCTCCTTTTGAGAAACAGTTTTTGGCCACTACTGGGCCTTAGTACAGACTGAATGCTTAACCTTGGGCCAACAAGTTACCATGAGACCTGAGCTGCCTTTCATGATCTGGGTGTTGTCTGATGTGCCAAACCATAAAGCTGGGTGTGCACAGCAGCACTCCATCATAAAGTGGAAGTGGTATATACAAAACAGGGCTTGAGCAGGTCCTGAAGGCACAAGTAAGTTATAAGGAAGTGACACAAATGCCCCTGGCTCCCCAAACCCACCACATTACCTTCTCTTTCCCAGCCCACAGCTATGGCCTTTTGGGGAGTAGCTTACAATCAGTTTACTGAGGAAGAGAAAACTCAGGCCTGGTTTAGAGATGGTTCTCATGATATGCAGGTACCACCCAAAAGTGGACAGCTACAGCACTGCAACCTCTTTCTGAGATATCCCTGAAGGACAGTGGTGAGGGGAAATCCTCCCAGTGGGCAGAACTTTGAGCTGTGCACCTAGTTGTTCATTTTGCTTGGAAGGAGAAATGGCCAGAGGTGCATTTGTACACTGGTCTGTCACCAATGGTTTGGCTGGATGATCAAGGACTTGGAAGGAACATGATTGGAAAATTGGTGACAAAGAGGTCTTTGGAAGAGGCATATGGATAACCTTTCTGAGTGGGCAAAAAATATGAAAATATTTGTGTCCCACGCGAATGTTCACTAGAGGAGGACTTCAGTGGAGGAAGATTTTAATAATCAAGTAGATAAGATGACCTGTTCTGTGGATGCCAGTCGGTCTCTTTTCCCAGCCAATCCTGTCATTGCCCAATGGGCTCATGAACAAAATGACCATATTGGTAGGGATAGAGGTTATTTATGGGCTCAGCAGCATGGACTTCCACTCACCAAAGCCGATCTGGCTACAGCCACTACTGAGTGTCCAATCTGCCAGCAGCAGAGACCTACACTCAGCCCCCGATATGCCTCCATTCCCCAAGGTGATCAGCCTGCTACTTGGTGACAGGTTGATTACATTGGACCACTTCCTTCATGGAAGGGGCAATGATTTTTTCTAACTGAAATAGACACATACTCCAGATATGGGTTTGCCTTCCCTGCATGCAATGCTTCTGCCAAAACTACCTTCTATGAACTTACAGAATGCCTTAGCCACCATCATGTCATTCCATACAGCATTGCTTCTGATCAAGGAACCCACTTCACAGCAAATGATGTGCGGGAATGGGCATTTAAATGCTCGTGGAATTCACTGCTCTTACTATGTTCCCCATCATAGTAAGCAGCTGGGTTGATAGAATGATGGAATGGCCTTTTGAAGACTCTATTATGGTGCCAATTAGGTGGCAATACCTTCCAGAGCTGGGGCAGTGTACTCCAGGAGGCTGTTTATGCTCTAAATCAGCATCTGCTCTATGTGCTGTTTCTCTCATAGCCAGGATTCATGGGTCCCAGAATCAAAGGGTGGAGATGGGAGTGGTACCACTTACTATTACCCCTAGTGATACACTAGAAAACTTTTTGTCTCCTGTCCCTGCAACCTTAAGCTCTGCTGGCCTATAGGTTTTAGTTCCAAAAGGAGGAGTTCTTTCACCAGGAGACACAACAAAGTTTCCATTGAACTGGAAGTTAAGACTGCCACCTGGCCATTTTGGGTTCCCTATGCCTCAGAATCAACAGGCAAAGAAGGAAATTACTGCATTGGCTGGGGTGATTGATCCTGACTATCAAGGGAGAAATAGGACTGCAACTACACAATGGAGGTAAAGAAGAGTTTGCCTGGAATACAGGAGATCCCCTAGGGTGTCTCTTAGTACTACCATGGCCTGTGATTATAGTCAATGGAAAACTGCAACAACTCAATCAAGGCAGTACTACCAATGGCCCAGAAACTTCAGGAATGAAGATTTGGGTCACCCCACCAAGGAAAGAACCACAACTAGCTGAAGTGCTTGCTGAGAGTATAGGGAACATGGAATGGGTAGTGGAAGAAGGTAGTGATAAATATGAATTACGGCCATGTGACCAGTTACAGACACAAGGACTGTAATGGTTATGAATATTTCTTCCTTGTTTTTTTTGAGTATATTTGTATATGTACATAAAAAATCTTTGTTTTCTTCCCTATCTTATCCCATTATCATATGTCATAAGTTGTATTAGTTTCATGTTGTAATATTTAAATTATTGGATATCAAGTTTAAAAGTGAATATTATCCAAGGACTTGTAACCTATTCTGGAGAGATTTAGTACATTTCCAGTTGTACACAGGACTGTTGGGTATTGTTAGGCAAAGAACATGTCTGTTACTTTGTATTTATTTAGAGATTAAGTATGGTTTAAGATGATGTGTATGGCTGCCAAGTTGACAAGGGGTAGACTGTGATGGTTAAGTTCATGTGTCACTCGGCCAGGTAATGGTGCCTGGTAGTTTGGTCAAGGAAGCACTGGCCTAATGATGACTGTGAGGACATTTTTGTGACCTAAATCATAAGTAAGTTGATTGCACCCCTGGCTGATTACATCTACAATCAACTGAGGAGACTGCCTTCAGCCATGAGAGACGTCTCATCCAATCAGTTAAAGGCCTTAAAAAGAGAAGTGATGATTTCAGCAGCCAGAAGAGAGAGAATTTCCATTTTCACTTCAGCTAGCCAGCTCCTCCTGGGGAGTTCATCACGGACCTTTATCAGAGTCGCTGGCTTGCAGCCTGCCCTATGGAATTTGGCCTTTTGCACCCCCACAGTCACATGAGACAATCTTATAAAACCTCATAATATTTAGATAACTCCTGTTGGTTCTGTTTCCCTAGAGAACCCTGACAATACACCCCATGAAACCAGCATTTTAGAACTAGCAGATATTTGTCTTGAAATCATTATTTTAGCAGAAACTGAGTGATGCCCCCTCACCAATTAGGACATCACGTTAAGTTCTCTATCCCAGCACCCAGAATCTGTCTCTTCAGATGTATCTTCAGACTGTTAGGGACAAATTGAAGATTCTTATTGTTACCTGGAAAACCAGCAAGTGGAATTTTCCGGTGATGATAATAATAATAGTGAGAATAGTTGATGCATACCGGGCACGTTTCATGTGCTAAGAATTCAACTCCCAACTCCCAGGGGCACACAGGACTGAGGGCTGAGCAAGCCAGCAGGGCTCACCTCTGGTCAGTGACTGGTTCCACAGGGATCCAGCTTGAAGCCAAGGAGGCACAGTGAGACTTGTGCTGAGAGGCTGGTTCTATCTGCACTGAACGTGGAATGGCTGGACCTGCTGCAGCCTTTTTGCTCCCAGGTGGAGCCAGGAGCAGAGGTGGTATCCCTAAAAGTACTGGGCTTTACTCAGAGTGGACCAACTTGGGTTCCAGCCCACTCCCAAATCAGCCACATGCCAGAGGGATGGAATCACACTGATTGGCACCCAACTCCTGGAGCTGGGGGTGAGCTTAACCCACCACACCTTGGGGAGAAGAGCTGTGACTAGAAGGAGGAATTGAATCCAGGCTAGGTCAAAACAACAGATATCCACTACAATTGCTTTATTTACCATTCATTCAAAATTCCCTGATTAATAATAAAATCAAAGTTATTATTTGTTAACTATGGCTACACAACAAAACACTCCAAAGCTTATGGCTTAAAATAAAAGTAAGTTTTCTATTTCCCGTGATCCTTTGGCTTGGCCGGGTGATTTCTCTGCTGGTTTTACTTGCGATCGTTTGTGGGTTTCCATTCAGCTGGAAGGTCCAAGATGGCCGCACTTACATGTCAGGCAGTTAGTGCCGGCCCTCAGCTGGCGGCGCGGTTCTGCTCCAAGTGGCTTTTCATCCTCACTGGGCTAGACCGGCTTCCTTCCGAGGCAGTGTTGAGGCAACATTCGAAGGGAGCAAAAACAGAAGTAGATAGGCTCCAGAACCCACTAATCAAAGCCAGCCAGGGTGCCAGCCCAGGCTCAAGGGTTGAGAAAACAAACTCCGTCTTTTGAGGGGAGAAGCTATAAAATATCGTGGCTTTGATTTTCAGTCTCGAAGTTATATTTTCTCTGAGCATAGCCTTAGTCCTGTTTGACAAATACTTGATATTGTTCTTACTGTCTTTATTTATAGCTGGTAACTTTTGTTGATCTCCAGTTTGACCAGGAGAATGGCTTTAGTTTGCAAGTTATTAGATTATTTTTTGATATTCGTTCATATTACTATTATTGTTTAAAAGATCATTTTGCTATTTTTTTCCCATGATGGGAAGAATATATGTCTTGCTCTTTTTTGGAATTAATTTAGTTGTTTTTTGTTTTTTTGTAGTTTAGCATATGCTTGCTTTTGTAAATGCACCATGGATATTTTCTGTTTAAAACGTGCAGAAATTGAAACATGTATCGGTTTATATTTTTAAAACATACACTATTCACATCTATTCTTTTCTCCACTTGTCTGTCCAGTGTCTCATGGTGCTTTCCTACAGGATCCTTGTGGCAGAGTTGGGGGGCGGTCATTATGTTGGGGGATGAGGAAGAATTGAAATAAATCAAGAAATGATGATTTCCATAATAACAATAGTTGACTTCCGGAGTCCACGGGAAGCATACAAACAAATCCAAACACAGGCTTCTCTATTCCCACCCTTAACTATGATCACGGAAACAGAAAAAATGTGCTTGTTTTCAGACAATGTCATAGACATATTAAAGACAGTCTGTTGGTTTACTTGTTGGTGGATGGACGTACAGCGTTGACTTGGGGAGACGAAAGTAACATAGCAAAACATAAGGAAAAATATGGGAAGCAGCAAAAAGTAGTGAATCAGAGAGTGACAGAGATGAGGACAGCTGTGAGAAGGGGGTCAGGAGGGAGAGCCTCTGGGCTGCGGTGGGGATGGGGGGCTTACAGAGCTGGCTTGCAGCCTGGGCAGGGTTTCCTTTGGTTTGAAAGGAAGGGGTTGTTCCTTGAATACTTAAAGCTCATTAAGTTGGGGTTACCTCTAGGATTCCCAGTGAACCAGAAAGTTCCCATTTTTGGTTGAGCCAATTTGCTTAGAATTTTTTGGTGGCTGCTGATAAACCTTGTGAGCTTTAATATTTGGTATGACAAAGGCTGATCTTGATCAGAAAAGTATTAAGGGTGGCCGGAGTTTGTTTTTCACAAGATGGGAGCCCCATGGCCTGTCTTCATGGAATCATATGGGGACTTCTGTAGTGTCCTGTGCCTCTCTCTGTGAGTGAAGAGGTTTAATTAAAACATCAGAGTACAGCTCCAGTTGTTTAAAAACTGAAATGTTTTTCTTCTGAAAATGTTTGATAGTTAATGGATAAATGAATTACCTGCCAGGGTGATGCATCTCTTAGGCCTTTTAAGAATTCAAGAACTGGGCTTCCTGAGCAATATCTCTCTAGGCTGAGGTAAGATCCAGTTCAACGAAGGGCTAAGCAAAATAATACGGTGGTATAAAATATGTTATTCAGGAAAGCGGATGTGGCTCAAGCGATTGGGCTCCCGCCTACCATATGGGAGGTCCAGGGTTCGATTCCAGGGACCTCCTGGTATAAGGTGAGCTGGCTCGGTGGAGAACTGGCCTGCGCAGACTGCTGGCCCATGCAGAGTGCTGGCCCACGTGGAAAGCTGGCACAGCAAGATCACACAACAAAAAGAGACACAGAAGAGAGACAATAAGAGACTCAGCAGACCAGGGAGCTGAGGTGGCACATGAGATTGAGCGCCTCTCTCCACTCTGGAAAGTCCCAAGATTGGTTCCTGGTGCCGCCTAAAGAGAAGACAAGCAGACACAGAAGAGCACATAGAGAGCAGACAGTGAGCACAAAAACGAGGGGGGAGGGGGAAATACATTATTCAGGGTGGTCCAAACCCTGAGAAAGTCTTGAACTACTTGCACTTTTTTTTCCTGTCTGGTTGCATCCTTGTCTTTTTGGTGCATCGCTTCGCCATGGGGGCCTGTACCTTTCTGCACCATGCAGGTTGGAGACACCTTTTTTCCTTTTTTTACCAGGAGGTCCCAGGGATTGAACCGGGTCCTCCATAGGGTAGACAGGAGCTCAATTGCTTGAGCCACAGCCACTTCCCAACTTGCACATCTTGATTGGTAATTACAAAAAGGTATTTTAGCCCCGAAACTACAAATATGTGAACTTAGAGGCATTAGTTATGGAAGTTAAAATCAAGAGCATCAAGCTTTGCATTTCTGATTATATATTCAAATCATACAATTAATGTGTAAATCAATTTTACTGTAGTTGGAAGTAGCAATTAGCACAGACTTTAAAAATTCAAATCATAGATATTTGGTGAAATTCCATCACTTCTTCTCCCCCAAGCAGAAAAAGATCTGATTGGGAAACTATTGCCTGTGGCTTCTTTCTTCTTCTTCTTTTTTTTTTTTTAACACTTCTTTTTCTTTTTAAATTTTATCCGCCCCCTTTCTGCGCTTCCTGTCTGTTCTCTATGTCCATTCGCTGTGTGTTCTTTCCATGTCTGCTTGTCTTTTCTTCTCATCTTCTCTTTAGGAGGCACCAGGAACCAATCCCAGGACCTCCAATGTGGGAGAGAAGCACTCAATTGCTTGAGCCTCCTTATCTCCCTGGTCTGCTGCATGTCTCGCTGTCTCTCCTCTGTGTCTCCCTTTGTTGCGTCTTCTTGCTGCACCAGCTCAGCTCTCTGTAGGGCGCGGGCCAGCTTGCTTTCACCAGGAAGCCCCGGGAATCGAACCCAGGGCCTTCCATATGGTAGACGGGAGCCCAATCACTTGACCTACATCGGCTCCCAGATTCTTTCTTTATAGTTCTTAAAATAGTTCAGTTGTAACCCATTTTCAGCTTAGGGGGAGGCACTGGGAAAGAAATGAAGGTGTCCCCTTCAAATGTTGTAGAATTTAGGGCCACAGTTTCTAGTCTTTAGATCTTCCAACATTTTGTCTAAAGAAGGGGTTAAAAAAAATGGGGGTGGGGTTGAGAAATGGTTGATAGGGGTGGTTAAACAGCAAAGACTGGTTCTTTACCAGAGAGTAATTAAAAAGGACCTGGAAGTCATGAAAACCTCTAGCACCCAGATTGTGGCCTCTAAATACCACTCGTAAGAAAAGGAACCAAGGCTTCTTGGGAAATGGCAGATTTCCATTCTGGGGTGGAAAATGTGTAACGTGAACTTGGAACATCTTGTGCCAGAATGGAAGGGTGTGCTCCAAGATTGATGGAGACTGGACAAGAGGACACAGGTGCTAGCTTGGAGACATTCCCACTGGGAAAATCTGGAATGATTTGAACATAAAGAATAATGACAGCAATAGATTATAACATGATGAATAGAAAAGAATTTAAGTCCTAGTAATGCTGTCCCTCACATGCCCCCATAAAAAGAGAATGACAATGAATAATTGTAGAAGAAACATCAAAACTACGAAAGTCACTTTTTGCAACAAATTGTGTTATATTTGATTCAGGCAAAACTCATCAGTGGATGCTAAGTCATTGATTAAAAGGTTGTTGGAATAAGATATGCACACAGTCTCAAAGTATCACCCACAAATGATTTAATTGCGAAGAGAGGAGCACGGGTCTTTATAATGGAAGAATCTGGCAGATACCATTTTCATCAAATGATCCAGTTTTACCACCAATAATGGGACCAGCTGACATATGGCCTTTTTTTAAAATTTTATTTTATTTTATTTTATTTTATTTATCCCCCCCTTGCCGCTTGTGTTGCTGGGTCCATTCGCTGCGTGTCTTCTCTGTGTCTGCTTATCTCCCCCTTGCTGTGAGATCTTGCTGCATCAGCCCATGGCGCGCCGCGCGAGCCGGCCTGCCCTCACAAGGAGGCGCCGGGAAGCGAACCCGGGGCCTCTCATATGGTAAAGGGGTGCTCTATCCATTGCGCCACACCCGCTTCCTGCCGTGAGGTTGCTGCATCAGCCCACCGCACCGCTCAGGCCGGCGTGCCCTCACAAGGAGGCCTCGGGACGCGAACCTGGGCCTCCCATATGGTAAACGGGGGCTCTATCCACTGAGCCACACCCGCTTCCCATACATATGGCCTTCTTGATGAAGGGTACATCATTACTTAGAAGTATCCTTGCCAAAATGTTTAACCTGACTCTAATCATGATTAAATTTAGGGACATTCTACAAAACAACATATGTAGATTCTTTCAGAATGTCGGTGTCCAGAAAGACCAAGAGAGCCTGAGGAACTGTCCTGGATTAGAGGAGACTAAAGATATATAACAGGTAAATGCAATGTGTCATCATTGACTGGATTTTGGCTCAGAAAAAAAAAATTTTAAATGGCATAGTTGAGATGGTTAGGGAAATTTGAACATGGGCTCTCTATTAGTTGATAGTAAACTTAAATTTCTTTAGTGCAATAGCTTGTGATTGTGTAGGGAATGACTTTGTTCTTAGAATCTACATCCTGAAGTATTTAGGGGTAAAGCATCCAGATGTCTACCTCTAATTCTCTGATAATTTAGCCAAAACGAAGTGCATGTGTGCATATGTGTCTTACAAATAGAGAGAGAGACTGACAAAGCAAACGCAGCGTATTATTAACAAGTGGTGTGTCTTAGTCAGGGCTCGCCAGAAAACCAGAACCAACAGGGTGTGTGGGTGTGGGTATGAGAGAGACTTTAATTATAAACAATTGGCTCACATGATTATAAGGGTGGGCTGGCAAGTCTGAATTCTGTGGGGCAGGATAGAAGCTGAAAATTCCGGAAGAATTGATGTTGAAGTCTTTAGTGTGAGTCTGTAGGGAAGGCCAAAGAGCAGTGGAATGTATAGCCTTCTCCCCACCATCCCCATGGTTTAATTTAGGGTTCACTGTTTTTGTTGTGCAGTTCCATGGATTAAAAAAATTTTTATAAGTGTGTAGTCTTGAAACAGAATTCCCTCTGATTCTTGAAATTCTCAGTTCTCACTTTTAAAACCTCCAACTAATTGGGTAAAACCCACCCATGAAGCTGAGGGTATTTTCCTTTCCTTAAATTGTAGATGTTAATCCCATCCGTGAAATACCTTCACAATAATAACTAGGCCAGGCTTTGACCAAATAATTGGACACTATAACCTAGCCAAGTTAATACATAAAAGTAACCACCATTGGAGAAATGTATATATTTATTCATCTGTGTTTACTTTTTAGTTTTTAATTGTTTATATTTTCGATTATTAAATGTACAAATAAAGTTGAGAAAAAAAAAAAAAGTAACCACCACAATGCGAATATTCTTGCTGTCTTGATTTTGTGATAATCAGGGTAGGCTAAACAGTCACTATATTAGAAACCATGCATGTGTCCCCAAACCTATTTTTTCTCTCTAGGCCTGGTTTTTGGAATTCTGGTGATAAACTAAGCCTGATTTTTCATATGAACATCCTGTATGGGAAAAGACTGTAACTTTGGGTATCTTTGGTCAACCTTAAGAGATATAAGAGGGGGACGGATGTGGCTCGGGTGGTTGGGCATCCGTCTCCCATATGGAGGGACCTGGGTTCGATCCCTGGGACCTCCCAGTAAAAATTTAAAAAAAGAAAAATATAGAAGGCGTGTGGGCCACCAGGCCCCACGAGCCACACAGCAAGATGATGACGTAACAGGAGAATGACACAAGGGAGAGCCAAGATGAGACATGCCAAAAAAACAGAAGCTAAGGTGGTGCAGGCAGTAGGACGCCTCTCTCCCACATCATAGGTTCTGAGGATCGAATCCCAGTGAAGACAGGAGGAGAAGGATGAGAAGAGAGGGCAGGAAACGGACACAGAGTCACTCAGTGAATGGACACAGAAACAGCAAAAACGAAGGCGGGGTGAAAATGGATAAAAGTAAATAAATAAATAAAGCCTTTTAAAAATGTATAGGGGAGGAAGATACGGACTATAGTTAGTAGTAATACTTTGATGATGCTCTTTCATGATTTGTTTACAAATATTTCACAACAATGCAGGGTGTTTGTGGGGAGGAGATGATGTGTAGGAGCCCTGCATGATGTTATGCATGTTTGTTTTGTAAGTTCGCGATGTTTACTGAACACTTACAGTTTATGTATGTTCATGTGTGAATGATATACTTCAATAAACTATTTTTAAAAAAATTCACCACCACACTACAAATCCTGGAGAAGGATATATGGCTGTTTATCATACTATTCTTTCAAGTTTTCTGAAAGTTTGAAAATGGTTAAAACTCAAGGTTGAGTAATAAAATGAATGGCACACATTAAAAGAATTTCCAAATGAAAAAAGAAGACAAAAAAACCCCTCAAGTTTGAGGAAACAGAGCTGGTCAAATCACGGTGTCTCTATTTCTCCATAGAAATCAGTTAGATGAGTTTTAAATAAAAACAATAAATTTAGGTGCATCTACACTTTGAACTAACGTCAGTATGATTGTAATAAGACCCCCTTTCCTTAAATCAACACCCAATTAATTTTTTTTCTGTTCAAATATTTAATAAAAAGTAGTATCGTTACCTCAAGCATATGGAATTATACTAAGAAATCAGAACAGTTATTGAACATTGAGTATTACATCCAGGCATTATGTATTACACTTAAGGAATGGATATTAAACAATCTTAGAGTAGATAATGGAAGAAACCTTGCTTAAGTTTGTACTAAGTCAACCAAGAAATTTGGAGAATTTGTATAAAGATGAGAGACATTTATACTGGGCATTTTCTTCCAATGAAACTATAAAGCCAGTGTGCCACCACCTTGACTTTACTTACTTTACTATATGTTTATAAAAAGCATTTAAGGCACTGATTTTTGAAATTGGTTGCACATTGGATTCATCTACATGCTACCTCTGAAAATCTGAATTTAATTAGTATAATGGAGTGCCTGGGCATATGGATTGCTTTAGAACTCTCCAGGTGATTCTGATGAGCAGCAAAGTTTGAACCACTAGCTTAGAGGACTGCCCCAAAATCATAAAGGTCCATCTTCGGCTGAAGGATTTCCCACGCATTGATTTCAGTGAATGTGTTTTACTTTAAGAATCTGATAGATACATCTCCCTAGATTAGAAAATAAATACCATAAGAAGAATTTCGTTTTGTTCCTCAATGTCTCCCCATATCTAGAACAATGACAAGTATATAGCAGTTGCTAAATAAATATCTTTTGAATGAATACATGATTGTCTTATACTTCTTTTATATCTTAATCTACTAGTAGCTACATGAACATAAGAATGCAAAAGATACGTATTGAGAAAATGAAATTACTGATACATGTATATGGCAAAACTAAAAGCTTATATTTATATATGCACACACACACATATTTTTATATATGGTTTAAAAACACACACATATATGAATAGATCAAAATTAGAAAAAATATACAAAAGAGTGCAACATTTAGCAGTTGAGAATTAATTCACTGAGTTTTCCAATATTCTTCACATTCTTACTGTAAGAAACAAAGAAATAATCCTAAACAACTAGTACATTAGCTAATATCCATAAGCACATTTGCAGATAAGTTCTTTTCTTTTAAAAATAGAATTACAGCCTAAACTTGAAGAATGTCATTTTTCAAAATTCATGTAAATAATATTCTAGCACATCATGATAGCTTTTGCAAATGGTTATACAAAAGAGAGAAGATTGTTTCTTGTTAAATGTTTGCTATCACTTATTCTCACTATTATTTGCTCTTAGTTGAGTCCAATAGTTAGTGAGCAATCACGCTGAGAATATGTTTACAAAACTATTTTTACATCTCCTTACGTATAGGTTATTTAGGAAAATCTTATTAATAGTAAACTTCCTTTTTATCGTAGCTAGATTTTCAGATATGGTTTATTTATCAAAGTTATGCAAATATTACATATTTTTTAATTCAGTTAGTATCTTAGACTATGAAACTTTGGTTTTCTTAAAATCAGCTTTGGTTGCTTGATGGTAGGTTTGTCAAAGAGTGCTGCTTCACTCTCCGTGGTTGGAAATCTGATATAACAATGGATATTCATTCTGCGACTGTTTTAGTTTTTTCCTTTTCTCCTTTAGAGGCAAACTCTTATTTTAAATTACATTCTCTAAAAGTTCTGCAATTGCAGCTTGAGAGGTAGAAACTTTTTGTTCATCAAATTCCTGAGCACTAATCTACTTACAGTATGAGTAAGTTGGAAACAAGCAGTCCATCCGCAGGATTTTTAATATGACCCTTTCTTAAGTAGTCAAGATGTTTCTCCATTGCAATTTGTAAGTAAGAGGGTACTTGAAGAATTTCCTGATGGTGATCCATTAAGAAAGAAACTAATCTTGCAGCAAGAAGCTCATCAAGATCCACTTCTTCGGCACAGCAGAAGACACACTGAGAAAAAGTACGTATCATCAGTGATCTTGTACCCATTGCATCATGAAGTTTGGGCATATCAACATTTTAACTCATACGTGAAATCATGTGCATTGAAAGCTGGAGCTTTCTACGATTTGGTGGGGGAAGTAACAAACAACATAATTGTAGCGCATCAATGGCAACTCTCTCTAAATGAAGGTTACAACAAACCCAAAATATTCGCAAATAATTCCTAATATTCAAAGGTAAGTAAAGGCTCAGAAAGATCTAGAAAATAATCTGCAATTATTTTGAATACATCTCTTTCAAATCCAACCTAAGTTGGGTTATTCATATCATTACTTCTTGGCCAATTTGCTAGGCACCTCATGGCAGATAGTACCCAGTGAGGAAGGTAATCTGATTTGTCTTGCAATGTAACTACTCCATGTTTACTTGTATTGGTCATGTTGTACATAATATACTAAGGAATAATTTGTCTTGGATTTATGACTTCTTCCAGAGATGGCACACCTAAAATGGTTTGCAGGTAGATCAGAATAACATATCTTCAAACTTCTTCAACATCTTCCTGGCTTATTTCTATATTATCAACTGAGTTTTCTCCATCTTCATTGATTATTTCATGCTTTATTTTCTCTGTGTTTTCCTGACAGAAATGTAAAACATGCTTTTTAGGAGTTCTACGAGATAAATTTCGTAATTTAAAAATATTGTCTTTATCTTTAGATAAGTTCTCAATGCTGTTTTTTCTCAATTCTGGATGCCTTCATGGAAGACTGTTAAGTGGAGTTGTAGGAAATCTGAATAGGTGATTGTTGTCATCAAGATTTTCTGATCCCCATCTACCTTTGATATCTTCAATTACATGATTCTTAAAAACTTTCTCAACAGTTGAATGTCTGTTGCCTTGTAACTTCAGGACCAAAGTTGTTATTATTTCTTAATAGGTTATAAAGCCAATCTACTGCTTCACCTGCAGCTTGGTGGCCCGATAAGGTCCGGGTGACACATCCTGATGCTCCATTCCGCCCACCAGGCCTAGATTTCTGTCAGCACCAGGTGCCATCCACGGCAGTGGAAGGCAACTTGCAGTGACCACCACTCCCACAGAGGCTCAGCACAACCCCAATTAATTTTTGTGCATGTTTAATTTTTTAATAGAAATATGTTCAAGTGATTTTAAAAAATTTCCTTCCATAGTTAACCCCATCTGCTCTGTTACTGCCCCAATCTCTCCAATACCATTGGTACTTATGTAACTTTCTAGAGCTTATTTTTGCCTGCATAAGCAGATACAAAATGCATATTTTGTTTTTCTTCCTTCTCTACACAAGATAGCATACTCTACATAGAGTTCTGCATCTTGCCATTTCCACCTAACAATACCTTTCCAAGTAAGGATGAAGAGCTTTCTCATCTTTACACACAGTATGAACATAATTTATTTAATTTTTCCTTTTTAAAAAACATATCAATTTTATTGATACATATTAACAAAGCATACAATCCATCTTAACATTTCCTTTTGAAGGAATTTGGGTTGTTTCTTGTCTTTTGCTGATATAAACAATACCCCAGTGAACATCCTTGAGCAGATACCTGTTCACACACATGTGCTGGGTGCTGATATTACTATCGGCAGGATTAAACATCAGAGGTGGGATTGCAGGGTTCAAGGGCTAGGCTTTTGTCATTTTATGGCTATTGCTAATTGTGCTCTTCATAAGGCTCCTTCGCTTAGGCATCCAGCCCCATGTAGGAAAGTGCCTTCCCCACAACCACTAAACCTATGGGTTGTTTTTTTTTCTCACCAATTTGATAGGTAAAAAATGTATCTTGTGGAAATTTAAATTTGCCTTGCTATAGTGAATGAGGTTGAGCAACCTGTTGTATATTTATGAGAACATAAATTCATAGTTTCTGTGAACTGTTGGTTCATCTCTTTTGTCCCCTTATTATTTGATTAGGGGACAAGGGCTTTGCTAGAGGAATCAGAGGCTATACAAGTGGGGAGTTAGATCTGGAATAAGGGTGTCATAAGTCTTTAACCATGAAAGCCTGCTACACTAGAGTGTGTGGGCAGGTCGGAGCTTGTGGGAAAATCCCAGAGGCTGGGTGTGTGAAAGGGGTGTTCTGTGTAAACTGTGCTTCTGGTGGACTGTGGTCCAGAACTCTGCAGTTGGCTGGGGCCTCTGTTGGCTGGTGGGGCTGTAGACCAGGAAGATGACTGGAAGCTGGACTCTCTGTTTCTGTGTCCTCTCAAATCTCCCACATGTTCCTCTCTGGGCCAGCTCTAACCCAGGGCCTTGCAGGAAATTCATTTCCCAGACTTAGGTTGGAGTGATGGTGCCAAGCTGACAAAACACATACTCCTCCCCCTTGTCACCTGGGCATCCGTAGTCACCTTTTATCATTTGTTTTAAGATTTATTTTATTTATTCCTCCTCACCCCCTCGTTGTTTGCACTTGCTGTGTCTGTTCATCTTCCTTTTTAGGAAGCACTGGGAACTGAACCCAGGACCTCCCATGTGGGAGGGAGCTGCCTAATCGCTTGAGCCAACTCCGCTCCCTGCTTTGTTGTGTCTTTCATTATGTTTTCCTCCTTTTGTCTCTTATTGCATCAGCTAACCAAGTCAGCTTAGTGTCTTGCTCATCTTCTTTAGGAGGCACTGGGAACCGAACCCTGGACCTCCCATGTGGTAAATCGCTTGAGCCATATCTGCTTCCCCATATTCACCTTCTTTAACCATACTTAACTTCCAAATAAAGACAGTAGCAAAATCGTTCCTTCACCTAAGAGGGTGCAACCATCCTTCACAGAACCAAACATGCACTACATTTTCCTCAAAAGAGGATACACAATTCCATTTGTCACTTTACCCATCTTCAGGGGGTGTTCATTCCACTTCTAGCTGAGTCACAATCCACCTTTAATATCCTGTAACTGAAATACTGAGCTGCAGGGTTAACTAGCATCAATACAGTTCTTATTAAGTAATAGAGGATTAGGCTTAGGGAAATATTGGTTAGTACATGCATCTAAATATATCCAGATTAAAGCAAGGGCAAAGTACTCGTACCTTCCCCAGGCCCTGTTTCTACCACTGGCCCACGTGGGTGTAGCTGGTATTTCTGTAACTTCTGCCACTACCCCTTTCATTTCCTTTGCTCTCAGCTGGTTGTGACTTGTGGCCTTGTGGGTTGACCCAAACTTTCATTCCTGAAGGTCTGAGTCATTAACGGTCTTGCCAGAACTGGACTGTTGTCGTTTTCCTTTACTTTTTCCAGAGAATGTGGGAGTACCAGTTTGTGCTTCAGAGTTCCCACACCTCATTTTCCCTGTCCCAACATCTCCCCTTGATTGTCAGGATCAGTCACTCCGGCCAGTACGGGAACCCTCTTCTTTGCCTTTTAGTGCAGTGGCATGAGGATCCCCAGGGCTGGGTGGCCGATTCTCAGTTTCCAGGTCAAGGGTAACTTTGCTTGTGTCTGTTGGGGCCTGAGACCTCCAAACCAGCAGAGGCAAAGTTCAGGGATAGGAAGCAAACATTTTGCATGTGAACCACTAGAAATAACGGTAAGAGGAGTCCTTAGTTCCTGGGTCTGTGGATCCTGGCTATAGGTGAAACACATGGTTATGTTGTGCTCCCTAGAAGCAGAGGCTAAGGGATTATTGAGAAAGTGATGAACTGAGGGACAGCTCTCAGGATCAGGGGAGTGAGGGAAGTGGGATAGAGCAGGGGAAGAAAGCTAAGCAAGGGGGTGGTGGTGGGTGGTATGGTAGGCTGGATTACATACTCCAACATAGAAATGTTCTTCATCTTAATCCGCGTCCCTGTGGGTGTGGACCCATTGTAAATAGGACCTTTCAAAGGTGTTCTGTAGTTAATGTGTGGCCACCTGAAGCAGGGTGGGCTTAATCTGGGTTATTGGAGGCCTTATAACCCGGAAGCCACAGAAGCAAGAAAGGAGAGGACATTGCCATGTGATGGAGACTGAAATACATGCCAAGGTACCCCAAGGAGTGCCAGCAGCCAGCACCAGAGCGTTACAGTCTTTGGAGAGAAAGCAAGCCTTGCTGATGTCTTGACTTTGGACTTCACCTGCCTTAAGACAGTGAGCTAATAAATTCCCATTGTTTAAACCAACACATTGTGTGGTATTTGTGATAGCAGCTCGGGCAAACTAAGACAGATGGAGACTGTTTTCAGCCTGATTGAACAGGAAACTCTGGAGTTCAAATTGCA
>JAQZBX010054654.1:0-18619 GCA_029593785.1 Cabassous unicinctus
GAAAGGAGTTTTTTTAAATTGTCAGGACCAGGAGAATTTCTAGTGAAAAACAAAAAGTTTCTGATGAGACAGCCAAAATATGGCTTAGCTCAGCTGCATTAATATTTTACCTATAAATTGATTAGGAACAGTAGGTAGACTCTGGGTAAAAGAAGAATTATTCTCGACAACCAAAAGGTCAAGTTTAATAGGGTGGTTCTTGGGCAGGTGGCCAGATAGGTGAGCACATACCTAGAAAACAATACAGAATACAGCTAGGTGAGCACTTACCTAGAAAACAATACAGAATACAGCTAGGTGAGCACATACCTAGAAATCAATACCAAATATGATAGGTGAGCACATACTTAGAAAACAACCAGATACAGGTAGCTGAGCACGTATCTAGAAAACAATACCAAATACAAATAAGTGGGCACATACCTAGAAAATAATACTGAAGAGAAGGACCAGAATGGCTGGTACATTACCCCTAAGAAAAGCCATGTTTTTCCTCCCAGTTTCATTTGAGTGCCAGCCACTAAAATCTAAGACCACAAGTGACAAAAATGAACCCTGTTGGCTCTGCTTGTGGAAAGTCCCACGAGCATCCCGGAGAGCGGCTCCTGCTGCCCACAGCCCTCTGCTTGGAGCATTTGGCATCATAATGTGGTCTAGAAAAGAAGCATTCTATGAGAGGACTTTGACAAAGCCATCCTGTGTGGGCCTGGCCTGTCACTCTCACTCAGAGACTCTGTTTCATCAACGGATAAGCCTTCTTCTCAGAAAGGGTCTGGATACATTTAGAAGGTTAGTCTTGCAGGGGACAACAAGAAAGATGGATTGGATGCCCTTTGGTGCCATTTGATTTAGAAATGAGAACTTGTCTCCCACAGGAGAATCACTTGTCAAAGTGGAGAGAGCATTTAGTCTTTGAATTGGAGTCTATGTATTTGCTTGGGGTTTTCGTTAGAAAAATAGCATCACAGAACTCTGATTTACAAACAAAACTGCAGGGTGCTTGGTATTCTGCTGATAAACCTATACTTTCTTTCTTCCTTATGCCCATTTCTTTCCTAAAAAAAAAACAAAAAAACTTTAGTTATGGAAAAAGTAAAACAGAAAAAGCATAAAAAGAGTATAATGAATTTTCACATATATCACCAGGATTCAAAATTTCAGTTGTGTGCCAATCATCTTTCATCTTTTTCCCCCATCCCCTCTCCCTATCTACGTTGGGTTATTTTAAAACAAACCTTAGACATCATCATTTTCTCATAAAAACTTCAACATGACCTGCCTTTGTATGATCTTTATTCTTAAGGTGTATTTAAATGTTAAAGGATAAATTGGCTGGCTCTCTGGGGATCGAAAGCTGCAGTCTTAAACTACACATGCCTTCTCTGTGCCAGGCATGCCCTCCTCCACTGACAGTGACATCCCTGGGAGCATCTTCCTTGGACACTCAGGAAGTGCAGTTAGCAGAGACCAGGGTGATGGAACCGGGCCTGTTTTCTGCCTGGTCCTTGGACTGAGTTTGGCTCTCTATGGTTTAAGTGAGGGCAAAAAATGGGTTAATAATTTTTATGGAAGACTAAGTGAGGATCTGGGTGTGGGATTAGAGTTTGTGTCTAGAGGAGTCATTTGGGGGAGCACAGAACACTGCCCAAGAAATACTTCCTCATGGCCCATGTGGGGCATGGGACTTGGTAGAAAGCCATAGTGCCCGGTACTCATAAATACGTTGACACTCTGAAATTCATAAAGTATGAGAAAATAGCCTTCTTGGCAGAGTCATGGGCATTGATCCAGGGGGTACTGTCATTCTGGCAAAAGCAAAATTTTTTTCCTTCCATCCTCCCTCCCTTCCTTCCTTCCTTCCATTTATTCAAAAATATATTAAGTACCAATTGGGAATGAGGTACTGTTCAAATTACTGGTTACAGCAGAGATCAAAACAGAAGAAAAATTCTCATATTTTAGAGGAAAAAAAACAGGCAATAACTGTTAGTATATGATGTAACTTTTTTATATTCAAACTTTATCTCAAATTCAAAGAATAAAATAGCAGACAAAAGGCTCAATAAGCTCAATAAGTTATGGAAGTATTACTCCTAAAAAGTTCTGTCCAGGTACTTTTATCTAATCCCAGCAACAAACTCAATTGTTCCTTTAATGTTCAGAAAGATACACAGATGAACACAGATTAGTTAAATGACATAGTCAAGGTCTCTTCATTAATGAAGAAAATGAAGAAGAGAAAAGAAATGCCTAATCGTATCTCACAAGACCAAACCCTATATTCTTTTTTTTTAACCTTTAGCATTGATATAGTACTTCCTTTGCTTTTGCTACAAAAACATTACAATATTATTGTTAAGCACAATATAATGATATGATTTCAGATAGATAAATGCTATAAAAAGGCAAGCAAACCAAGATAAAACGAAAATAACTTCAGAACGAGCACAGCCTTTTACACAAGGTGCTCATGGAAAGCCATGACAGGAGGTAACTTCTGAAAAGAGAACCGAATAAAAGTTGGGACAAGACAGGCACAGGTGTAGGTGAAGAACATCTGGGCAAAAGAAATAGCAAATGCAGACTTCCTGAGGTTTAAATAAACTTGGTATGTGTAAGAAAAGAAAAAGAGACCAGTGTGGCTGCCCTGAGGCCAGGGAGAGGGTAGTGGAAGATGAGATTACAGAGGCAGCTGGGATCAAGCTTGCCGAGCTCTGTAGACCCCAAAAACAAGATTGCTTGTTTGTTTTCTGTGCAGAGAGGCTACATGGCATAATGGCCCATGCTCCATTTATTCCCACAGTTGGTCCATGCATAATCTGCATGGCCAGGGACTATAGGCCTAAGGCTAGAGGTTTTGAGCCAGAGAGGAACAAGACGTTTTACATTCTACAAAGAAGATTCTTGGCTTCTATTTGGCCAAGTGATGGCAGAGCAATACATTGAAAGCAGAGAGATCTTTTAAGAAAGCCCTGAAACAATCTAGCAATGGGGGAAGTAGTTAAACCTAACTAGGAAATAGTGAGAAGTGGATAGATTTGAGCCACATTATCAGATAGAGCCAACAGGACTTGTTGATGGATAGGATATATATGGGGTATGAGCAAAATGAACTCTCAGGTTTGGGGCCTGAGTTAGGAGGTGTATGGTCCTTTACCAAAATGGAGAAGATCAGGTTTGTGAGTGATGCAGACACCTTAGCTCCTACCAAACCTTCTTTCCTGCCTTATTCTCCTTCTGTGTCATCCATTTGTCCCTTTACACTTATCATTCCCAATAGTAAATAACATCTCCCCTGCTGTCTGTTATTATATCTATTCCTTGAGCCTCCCTTGCTCTATAGTGTGTGGCCCTGCTGGCTCACTGGTGAGCTACTGGGTTTGGCCAGGTGAGCTGTCTCCTGCTGGGTTTGGCCAGGTGAGCTGTCTCCTGCTGGGTTTGGCCAATGAGCGACAATGAAGGAAAACTGGAAGAAAAGAAGAATAAGAAGCCAGGATGTTTCTCCCTGGCCCTCTCTGCCTCAGATGGCATCTCCAAGAGAATCAAGGACTGTGTCCTTTCATGTTCTCATATTTAGTGTTCAGCATGGGGGCAGGAGGCAGTTCAGAAAAAGAGAATAAGATAGAGTGATCAACAGAAAGGAGGAATCCTGAGAAATTATGTTGTCCCATAAACCAAGTGATAAAAGCCTTTCAAGAAAAGGGGAATAATCAGCTATGTCAAAGGCTGCTGGGAGCTCAAATAAGATAATGAATGAGAATTATGCATTATATGTCATTTGCATATTCTGAGAAAAAAACAGTTTTTTCTCTTTTAGACTTAGTTTAAAGTCTGATCCAGAAAGAATAAGGCAAAATATGAGGAGAGGATGTAGACACAAGTGTTGCCAATTTTAAGGGGAACAGAGAAATACAGCCTTAGCTTAAGAGGCATATAATATCTGAGGAAGGATTTTTCTGAAGATGGGAGATCTACCAATCAGAGTCCAACCAGTAAAGCAGAAGCCCCTCCAAGCATTTAGAACAAAGGTGATTTAACAAGGCAATGGAAGAGCAGGGTCCTCAACAGGGGAAGATGAAGAGTTCCAGAGATTTAGCTCCTGGAGGCCACTACCTCCTCCTGGCTAAAGGGACAACGGAAGGAAAGGTGTTTGCTTGAGCCCAAAGTTCTGGATCACCAGCAGAAGCTGGGGTTAAAACAGTTGTGTTCAGTTGGAGTTGGAATCAAGGAGAAGACTCAGTTTCCACCAGGGATGTTCTAACATCCAAGATTCTCTTGCTGATGGCTCAATGTTTACTAGTTGGAGAATCTTATACTGGGCAGTGGTTCTCGACAATTTACTTATGAATCATCTGGGGGAGCCTTTAAAAAATACTATGACAGACTGTTTCCCAGACCAGTTAAACCAGAATCTCTAAAGGGGGGAGCAAGACGTCAGTATTTTTCAAAAAGCTCCCTATACCATTCTTATGTGTAGCTATGGTTGAGAACCACTGCTCAAAAATCTGCTTTGCAAAACTGTACTGAATGCTTCCTTGCACAGAACTACCTCTAATACTTGAATCCAGACGTAAGGTTTCCATCATTGCAACAACTGGTATAAGTCCAAAGCCTCTCTGTGCCATTGATTTCATTTCCTTAATGAAATAGGCTGCCAGAAAGTTCTGTCCCTTTAATGCTCTTTTGAGGTTGTGTGAGCAAAAGATGAAAAGCCCAGAAGCAACATTCTCTGTGTTTCCTCTCACCATAAACAGAATAATTAAGTGGTGTGGTTACCCACATGGCACTGAGAGACACATTTTCCAGGATGCTGTAAGTCACAATTGATAGAGGTGGAGGGGCATAGGCTAGGCATGTGGAGTGAGGAATTAACACTACTGATCTCTTCTCAAACCTTTCTAATTCCTCTCAGAGCAGCTCATGTTTGTGCTTCTCTAGTTTGGAATATATTATGCACCTCATAATTAGGACGTCTCTCTTTCTTGGAGTCTGAAACATTTGTCACTTTTAGAGAATCGAAATCTTGAGTCAATGGATCAGAAATAAGCTCCAGGTCTTTTATTGAGAATCCTGCATTCCGGGTAAGTAATTTCCCCAAGCAGCTGGGATTTAGTCAGTGTTCTTAGTTATAATTAAATGATAAATCTTCACATGGAAGGTTTCCAACACCAAATATGTCAGTTCCATTGAAGTGGAATAGGGCACAAGACACATTTACCTAGGAAAATGATTTCACTTTGGAAATCCACATTCTCTTGTCAAAGCCACATGACAAGCAGTTGCCTGCGAACAGTCAGTAACAAAAAGGGCTTCAGTGACTCGTGATGCATCATTCGCACCGTGCATCCGTGTGGTTTACTGGAAAGAATGAGTGGCCCCCACCCTGCCTGACATTTCCTTATTGGCACCAGCATCCCTGATATCCAGATAGGCTTGGCCCTTGGCAGTGATTTAGGGATGGCCAGCATCCAACGCTCAGCTGGGATGCGAAGCACCACACAGGCGCTGCCTCACGTGGCACGTGCATCATTCCGCCTTACATGACAGCTACTTATGCTCTTATCAAATCTCTCCATTAGTCAAACATTTATTAAATACCTCCCACAGGCTGGGCACTGGACGAAGCAATGTAGGCAGTACAAGCCTGACTATGACAGTCACTTTGACCTTAACTTGTCTAGCGAGGCATCTAGAGATCATTAAGGGAGGGAAGGGGGGAGGTTGGAGTTGGTGATTCAAATTGTCCTTTCCAAATGACTCTTTTTACATATGTATACATGTATCCATATGTATATATGTTTACATATGGGAACATTTGTCTCATATTTGTATGTCGCTGTCACTACTAAGCTTTCAATACGTTTTTGCGTGAATGAGATAATTAATTATGATCATTGGAAATGCATGCTATAAGAATTAAAAACAGTAACCAATGAAAGATGTTGCTAATGTGGGAAAGTGTGAGAGGAGGAGGGGTTGGGGCATATGGGAATCCCCTATATTTTTTATGCGACATTTATGTAATCTACAGCTTCTTTAAAAATAAAAAAAAATTAATAAAAAAATAAAAATAGTAACTAACATAAAGATTGCTTACTGTTTGCAGAACACTTTTATTTAACCTGTGCAACAACTGCAGGAGGTAGGTATTATTGTTATCATTTATCAGCACAGAAATTAGAAGCACATAGAGATCAAGTAACCCATCCAAAGCACCCATAGCTGGGAAGGAGCAAAGGTAGGGTACATACGCAGGCATTCTGGTTTCAGCATTGCACCAATAAAAATACCATCTAGGCAGGTATACTCAGCTGGGGTTAGACCTGATGTAGGGCTGTTCTCAGATGTAAGGCAACTTAGGGTCCTGGAAAGAACCTTGTCTTTAGAATTCAACATGCACAGATCCACAATTAATAGGTCTGTGACCTTGGACATGTTCATGAACCTGTATGAGCTTATAGTAAATGCTGTCTTGTAAGTGCACAGACTATCTAATGGCATGACTTAATGGCAAGCTACTTAATATATCTGTGCCTGAGTTTCCTCATCTCTAAGAGGGCCATAGGAATTGTAACTCTCTCATAGGATTGGGGTAAGGCTAAAATGAGCTAATATAATGGGAAGGCTTTGAATAATGCTTGGCACACAATAAGTGATCCATCAATGTTTGCTATTATTATATTAATATCACTATAGAAGTTATTAATATCAAGTTCACTAGAGAGAAAATGTTTTTACTGCTGTCAAGGCCAATTTGTGGAAAAGAAAAAAAAAAACTGACCCCCTCTCACCTACTCAAAAGTTCTTTCCAGGAATTCTCTCTCTTTGCATTACCCTTTCTATTGCATCTTTCCAATCATCATTCAAACATCTTATAGCTTCTCCCACATTAAAGAAACAACCTTTTCCCTAATTTTCATACCAGTTGTTGCCCCTTTTTCTGATTCTTATTATAGCAGTGTTCCTTTCAAAAGCTGTCTATATTTGTTGCTTTCAATTTTTCTCTCCCATTATCTCTTCTTTTTTAAAAAGTCAAGTTTATTGAGGTATAATTTACTTACATAAAAATTTGTTCCTTTTTGGTATACATTTCCATGAATTTGGACAAATACATAAGTAATGACCACCACTATGTAGAACATTTACATTATTTCAAAAAGCTCCCACCTAGCCCATTTGTAGTTAAACCCCTCACCTATTACTAGTCCCAGATAACCACCAAACTTTTCACTGTCCTTTAATTTTTTAAATTTTACTGTGGCAAAATATATATCACTTTAGCCATTTTAAGTGTAAACTTCAGTGGTATTAATTAGATTTACAATGTGCCACCATAACCACCCTCCATTATCAAAATGTATTTATCACCCCAAACATAAACACTGTCCAATAACACCCCATTTCCCCCTCTAGCTCAGTCCATGGTAACCTCTAATCTATTTTATGTCTCTTTGAATTTGCTTATTCTAGATGTTTCATGTAAGTGGAATCATACAATATTTGTCCTTTTGCATCTGGCTTGTTTCAATCAGCATAATGTTTCCAAGGTGCACCCATGTTGTGGCATGTATCAGAACTTCATTTTTTATTATGACTGAATACTATTCCATTGTACATATATACCACATTTTGTTTATCCATTCATCTGCTGAAAGACACTTGGGCTGTTCTGTCTTTGCACTATTGTGAATAATGCTGCTATGAACATTGGCATACAAGTATCTCTTTCAGTCACTGCTTTCAATTTTTTGGAATATATAAGTGGAATTGGAATTGCCAAGTCATAGGTCATATGGTAGTTTAACTTTTTGAGGGACCACCAACTCTTTTCCACAGTGTCTGCAACATTTTACATTCACACCAGCAGTGCAGAAGGGTTCCAATTTCTCTACATCTTTGTCAACACTTGTTATTTTCCATTTTTTAAGTAATAGCCATCCTAATGGGTGTGAAGTGGTATCTCATCCTGGTTTGGATTTGTATTTCCCTAATTGCTAATGTTATTGAGTATCTTTCATGTGCTTATTGGCTACTTTTATATCTTCTTTGGAGAAGTATATATTCATGCCCTTTGCCCATTTTTAAATTGGGTTCTTTGTCTTATATTGTTGAGTTGTTGGAGTTTTTATATATTTTATATATTAGACCCTTAATAGATATATGATTTGCAACTATTTTCTCCCATTCTGTAGGATGTCTTTTTACTCTTGATAATATTGTTTGATGCACAAAATTTTTAAATTTTGATGAAGTCCAGTTTATCCAATTTTCCTTTTTTGTTCATGCTTTTAATGTTATATTTGATTCTTTTGCCAAATCCAAGGTGGTGAATGTATGAATTGTATGGTTTTAGATTATATTTAGGTCATCGATCCATTTGGAGTTAATTTTTGTGTACCATATGAGGTAGGGGTCCAACTTCACTCTTTGGCATGTGGAAATCCAGGTTTTCCGACACCTTTGTTGAAGAGACTATTCTTTCCTCATTGTATGGACTCGGCATACTTGTAAAAAATTGGCCATAGATATGTGGGGTTTTTCCTGGGCACTCAATTCTATTCCATTTGTCCATATGTCTATCCGGATGCCAGGATCACATTTGTAATAAATAAAATTTTGTAATAAATTTTGAAATCAGAAATGTGAGCACTCCAATTTTGTTGGTCCTTTTCAAGATTGTTGTATCTATTCAGGGGCTCTATCATTTCCATTTCTGCAAAAAAAAAAAAAAATGTTGCAAGAATTTTGAAAGGGATTGCATTGAATCTGTAGATTACTTTGGGTATTATTAACATCTTAACAATATTTAGTATTCCGGGATGTCTTGCCATTTATTTAAGTCTTTTATAATTCTTTCAGAAGTGTTTTGTAGTTTTCAGTAGAGTTTCCTTTATTCTTACATATTTTATTAATTTAAATTGTGGTAAATAGAATTGTTTTTTTATTTCCTTTTTGGATTATACATTGTTGGTGTATAGAAACACAACTGATATTTGCATGTTGTTCCTGTATCCCACAACTTTGTCGAATTCATTTATTATCTCTAGTTGCTTTCTTGTAGATTCTTCGGAATTTTCTGTATATGGCTTCATGTCACCTGTAATAAAAAGTTTTACTCCTTCTTCTCTAATTGGATGCCTTTTATTTCTTTTTCTTACCTAATTGCTCTGGCTAGAACTTCCAATAAAATGTCGAATAGCAATGGTGAAAGTGGGCATCCTTTTTTTGTTCCTCGTCTTAGGGGAAAAGCTTTCATTTTCCACCATTGAGTATAATGCTATCTATGGGGTTTTCATAAATGCCCTACGTCATATTGAGGAATTTCCCTCCTATTCCTAGTTTTCTGAGCATTTTTATGATGAAATGATCCTAGATTTTGGCAAATGCCTTTTCTGCATGAATTGAGATGATTACATGTTATTTTCTTTTGTTAATGTAGTGTATTATATTAATTTATTTAAATATGTTCACTCACCCTTGCATTCCTAAGATAAATCCCACTTGGTCATGGTGTAATCTTTTTAATATGCTGTTAGTTTCTGTTTGCTAGTATTTCTTTGAGAACTTTTGTATCTATATTCATAAGAGGTGTTGGTTTATCATTTTTTTTCCCTGTGATGTCTTTAACTGGCTTTGGTATCAGGGTAATGCTATTCTCATAGAATGAGTTGGGAAATATTCCCTCTCCTTCAATTTTTTGGAAGCATTTTGGAAGGATAAATGTTACTTTTTCTTTAAAAGTTTGGTAGGATGCACCAGTAGCTATCTCCTCCCAGACTTTCTTTGTTAGGACGTTTTGGTTAATGACTCAATCTCTGTACTTTTTTTTTGGTCTGTTGAGGCTTTCTATTTCTTTTTTTAATTTTTAGTTTTATTTGTTTCTCCCCACCCCCCTTGTTGCTTTTACTTGCTGCATCTGTTCATCTTCCTTGTTTCTTTAGGAGGCACCAGGAACCGAACCCCAGACCTCTGATGCAGGAGGGAGGCACCTAATGACTTGAGCTACCTCCATCCCCCGCTTTGTTGGGTCTCTCATTATGTTTTTCTTTTTGTGTCTCTTGTTGTATCATCTTGTTGTGTCTTCTTTCTGTGCCTGCCCATTGTGCCAGCTCCCTGTCTTCTTTGGAGGCACCGGGAATTGAACCAAGGACCTCCCATGTGGTAGGCAGGAGCTCAATCGCTTGAGCCATATCCGCTTCCCTCAGTTTCTTCTTGAGTCACTAGGTAATTAGTGTGTTTCTGGAATTTTTCCATCTCATCTAGATTGCCTAATTTGTTGATGTACAATTGTTCAAAGTATTTTCGTATAATCATTTTCATTTCTGAAAGTATAATGTCCCACTTTCATTTCTAATTTTACTTATTTGCAACTTCTCTTTTTTTCTCTGTCAGTCTAGCAAAAAGTTTGACAATTTTCTTGATGTTTTCAAAGAACCAAAATCAGGTTTTGTTAATTCTCTCAATTATTTTGATATTCTTTCTCTTATTTATCACCATTCCAATCTTTATTATTAGTTTCCTTCTGCTTTGCTCTTGTGTTCTATTTCCTCAAGGTGTGAAGTTTTAGGTTATTAATTTGAGTTATTTCTCCTTTTTAAATGTAGATATTTGCAGCAATAAATTCCCCTCTGAGCACTGCCTTTGTTGTGTCCAATACGTTTTGTTATGTTGTGTTTTTGTTTTCATTTGCCTCTATGTATTTTCTAGTCTCCCTGTGATTTTTCTTCTTTGACCCATTGGTGTTCAATTCTGCATACTTATGAAATTTCCTATTTACCTTCTTTTATTTATTTCTAGCTTCATTCCTTTATGGTCAGAGAAAATACTTCATCTAATTTTTATCTTTTAAAAACTAATTAAGACTTGTTTTATGACATCATATAGTCTATCCGAGAAAATTATTCATGAGCACTTGAGAGACATGTGTATTCTGCTTTGTTAGCTGGGGAGTTTTATATATGATTTTTTAAAATGTATTGTTTTATAGTGTTGTTAAAGACCTTTGTTTCCTTACTGATCTTCTGTCTATTCTATCCATTATTGAAAATGTTTTAGAGAAGTCCCCAGATATTGTATTTCTCTCTTCAATTCTGTCAATGTTTGTATCCTATATTTCAGGACTCTGTTGTAGGGGGAATGCATGTTTATAATTGTTATATCTTCTTGATCAATTGACTCTTTTATCAACATATGTTCTACTTTGTCTTTGTAACAGGTTTTGACTTAAGGTCTATTTTGTCTAATAATAGTATTTCCACTCCAGCTCTCATTTGATTATTATTTGCATGGAATATTTTTTTCCTTCCTTTCACTTTCATCTTATTTGGGTCATTGGATTTAAAGCAAGTCTCTTGTGGACATATTATAGTTGGAGCATGCTTTTTAGCCATTCTGCCAATTTCTGACTTTTGACTGGAGAATTTAACCTGTATGCATTTAAAGTAATTACTGACAAGGCAGGACTTCTGCTATTTTGTCATTTGCCTTTTGTATGTCCTATACTTTATTGCCCTCATTTCTTCCATTGTTATCTACTTTTGTGTTTAGTTGAGTTTTTGTAGTGAACTATTTTAGATATTTTCTTTGTGGTTAATATGGATGCTAAATGTAATCCTATAACAATTTAGTTTGAATTGATACCAATTTAACTTCAATAGCACAGACAAACTATACTCCTATATCTCTCTGTCCCCCTCCTTTATGTTCTTGTCACATCATGTGTCCAATTACATAGGTTTATAATTATGTTTAAGCATGTGTGTTTTAAATAATGTAAGAAATTCACAGTGTAGTTACAAACAAAAAATGCTATAATGCTGACATTTATATTTTCCCATACCATTACCTTTATCATAGATCTTAATTTATTCAGATGGTTTCAATTTACTCTCTAGCATACTTTTCTTTCAACCTAAAGGACTCTACTTAGCAGTTCTTATAGGGCAGATCTAGTGGAAATGAACTTCTTCAGCTTTTTTTATTTGAGAATGTCTTAATTTCCCTCTACTTTTTGAAGGACAGTTTGCCAGATATAGAATTCTTGTTTGATGTTTTTTTCCCCCTTTCATCACTTTAAATATGTCATCCCATTACCTTCTGGCCTTCATGGTTTCTGATGAGAAATTGGATATTAATCTTACTGAGGATTCCTTGTACATGATGAATCACTACTATCATGTAGATTTCAGGATTCTCTTTTAATTTTTGTCATTTGAAAATTTGATTGTAATGTGCCTGGCATGGATGTCTTTGAGTTTATCCTATTTGGAGCCCATTGTGCTTCTTGGATGTGTATATTCTGGTCTTTTGCCAAATTTGAGACGTGTAGGGCCATTATGTCCTCAGATATTCTTTCTGCCCCCTTTTCTCTCTCTTTGCCTTTTGACATTGCCATTAGTCTTATGTTGGTATGTTTGATGGTGACCCACAGGTTCCTTAAGCTTTCTTTACTTTTCTTTACTGTTTTTCTTTCCAGTCCTCAGGATAATTTCAGTTGTCCTGTCTTCAACCTTACTGATCTTTCTCATGCCTTCTCAAATCTGCTGTCAAACCCCTCTCGTGACTTTCTAAATTCCAGTTTTTGTACTGGCAGCTCCAGCATTTCTGGTTTCTATTGTGTTCCTGTTTATAATTTCTGTCCCCTTATTGAAATTCTCAATTTGTTTGCATATAATTTTCCTTACTTCCTTTCGTTTATTTGTTTATGTTTTCCTTTAGCTTACCTTTAACATTCTTAGGACAGTTGAATTAATGTCTTTCACAAGTAATTACAAAATCTGGGTACCTGCTGGGATGGTTTCTGTCATTTAGTTTTGCTCCATTGAGGGGGCCATCTTTTCCTGTTTCTTTTTATGTCTTGTGATTTTTTTTTAATTGAAATCTAGAAATTTAAATATTTTAATGTAACTCTGAAAATCAGATTCTCTCTCTGCCCCAGTGTTTTCTCTGTGTGTGTTTATGTGTGTATGTATGTGTTTGAATGTTAAAGACTGTAATAGTATCGTTCAGTGATTTTTCCAAACTATTTTTGCAAAAATTATATTTCTTGTGTGTCATCACTATTTCCTATAACTTATATTCAGCTATTTTCATGACAGAGATATCATTGGCTGTCAAGAGCTACAAAAACAACACAAAACCAAGAAGAACCTCTCCCAGTTTTTGAAGATGAACTCTATACTAAGACTCTCCTTCAGCATTTAGCCAGCCTTTCACGAGTCTAGACATGAGCCTGAGGGGAAAGCTTAAGGTTTTCTTGGGTGTTCTTTGAGCATGTATCTTGCCCTGGGCATGTACTTGGCTTTCTACATTTCTCTGTATTCACGAGTACTCTGAATGCCGCACTTCCCAGAGAGACTCTCCACAGCCCTTCCTCTCAGGCCCAGGTGCTCTACTGTATATCTATCCCATAATCTTTCACCCAAGGAAGCTGTGGTTTAATTGTCCTTTACCGTGTTTTCACAGCCATGCCTGCCATTTCTCTGCCCCTAGTGAGTTCTGGGACAGGTGAGATAAAGACGAGTACCTTGGATCAATCCTTCAGGTAGCCACCAGGTGGGTTGGAACAGATATAGATAGATAGATAGATAGACAGATAGATAGATAGATAGATATGCCAGGGCATAGGTAAAGGGCTAGTAAAAGTGCCGTGAGGTTTTCCTACCATTTTTAAACTGCCTTTTCCTTGATTCAACATTTGCTTGGTTTTTAGAAACATTTGACTATTTTCCAGAGTTCTGAGAAATTTTGTTCTGATAGTTTCTGCTTGTTTTTCAAAGTTTCTGGAGCATGGGCAGAGAATGGGATTTTGTAGCTTTCTCCTTCACCTGATGACCTGCTCTATAATGTTTTCCTTTTTTCAGAATGTGTATAACTGGACTCATGCAGTATATAACCTTTTAAGTCGGGCTTCTTTCACTTAAAATAATGCACTTGAGATTGCTAAGTAATATGGTATTGTACTATTCTATTATAGAAATGTACCGAAGATAGTTTTCCAACCACAAATTAACAGATATTTGGGTTAATTCAAAGTTGAGGTGATTATGAATAGTTACTATATACTTTCATCTACAGGTTTTTGTGTGAACACAGATTTTCATTTCTCTTGGTATTAGAAATGGAATTGATGAGTAGGATAGTATCTAATTAAATTTATAAGAAACTGCCAAAATTTTTCCCCAGTGGCTGTACCATTTTGCATATGCAACAACAATGATAAGAGTTTCAGATTTTCCCCTTCCTCATCAGCACTTGGTATTGGCAGGTTTGTTTGTTTTTAAAAACTATTTAAAGAGTTGAAGAGTGGTATCACATTGCAATTTAAATATGTATTTTCTAAATGATTAATAACGTTGGTCATCTTTTCATGTGTTTATTTCTATTTCATATGTCTTCTTTGGCAAAGTATCTGTTGAAACCATTTGCCCATTTATTTTTGTTTTATTATTATTATTATTATTGAGTTATGAGAGTTCTTTATATATTGGAGATAATATCTTTTTAGCAAATGTGGGTTTTGCAAATATCTTCTCCCAGGCTATTCCTTGTGTTTTACTATACTTAACAGTGGTTTTTGAAAAGCGGTTTTTAATTTTAATGAAGTCCAATTTATCAATCTTTTTCTTTTATGATTCATGCTGTTCATATTTTATTTAAGATACATTTCCCTAAACGAAAGTAAAATATTTTAGTTTTTGTTTACTTCAGGAAATTTTATAATGTCAAGTTTTGCATTTAAGGCAAAGATCCATTCAGCATTAATTTTTGTTTGTGATGTGATGATTGAGTCACGTCATTCCTTTGCATTTGGATGTCCAATTATTCTCACACTAAATGTTGGGGAAAAAAACTTTTTCCTCCAATAAATTGACTTGAAACCTGTTTCAGTAAGAATTCAATCAGAGGAACAGAACCAGCAGGAAATGGAAATATACATTGCAAGGATTATATAAAGTCTTTGATTTATTAAAAGGAATTGTGGGGCTGGTTAAGGAAGTCTGAAGTGCATAGGGTGTGCTGTCAGAAAGGGGAAAATATAAGCAAACCCCTTCTTATAGTTCCAAATTCTGAGACATCTCTGAGTCATCAGTCCATTGGAGAAGAGAGTTGAGTCAATCTAGTCAGTTGTTCAGCTGGTTTTGTGTTTGTTGTTTCTATGGTTACCTGTACTGTCAGTCACAAATCCTCTAATGGGGGGTGGGGGTGGAGGCTGTCTTTATCCTGTGCTTAGAATCTGGCCTGGAAGACTGAACAGTTTTTACTCAGTCCTCCTGCTTAGCCTTCCCTTCATGCCTGGATGACAGAGGGCTCTCTCTCCACAGTGACAGACTGCTTTTTGATTGTCACTCAATGTTTGCTATGTTTGGGGTTGGGAAAGTGTAAGTTCTCTGTTTTCTTTGTCCATCCTGTTTTAGGCAGCTCTCTATTACTGGGCCTCAGAGGTAGGGTTTTCTCACAGTAGCTTAAAGCTTTTCTCCTTATGAGTGAAGGGGTTTGGGGAAATGTGTGGTGTTGCATGCCTGCTCTGTAGTGGAAATCAAACCATTCCCGAATGCCTGTATCACTGTGGGAAAATCTCTGGTGTTCTGCTCTCCTTCTGATCTTTCTCATGAGCATCAGGAGAGGTCCATGGGAAAGAGCCTGCCAAAGAACGCCTGGGGCTCCTGGAGAATCTATACAGTCCCACCAGCTCACGCTCAACTTGTCACTGCTCATTACAATTTTAGCTGATTTCTTTTTACCCATTTGTATGACAGTTAGTGCTTCTTCCTCACATGCTCTGCCATTTCTTCCTCCTTGAAGGTGCTTGGCCTTTAGGCTAATTGATTTCTCTACAACATCAACTTTCTGATAGGTTCAAAAAAATGTATGATTTTATAATATATCTGGATGGAAATGACATACTTTCCAGCTTTGTTCATCCTAGTCATAAGTAGAACTCAATGCATTCTCTTTTATACCGTAATAATCAGGATTTCCCCTCCACCCCTTCACTGAAACTTTCAAGATCAATGGGCGGCTCCATACTAATCAGTCTATTAGGCAATCCACAGTACTAATCATTCTCTATAAGCAACTCTTGATATAGTTGATCACTCCCTTATTCTGTAAACACTTCACTTGGTTTCAACACACTCATAATGTTCCTCCTTCATCTCTAGTTGCTCCTCCTCTATAGACTTTGTTGATTCCTCCTCTTATCAACTTTTTAAAATTGGAGTGCCCAAAGTCTCATTCATTGCACTTATTTTCTTCTCTACCTTACCCAGTCCCAATGGTGAGCTCACCCATCCTTGTGCCTTTAAGTTTCAACTCTACATGAATGACTCCCAAATTTCTATATCTAGCCAAAATCTCTTCCCGGACAGACTCTAATATCCAACTGACTACTTAACTTCTCCATTGGGATGTCTAATAGGCAGCTCAAGTTTATCTCATCAAAAAGTGAATTTCTTATTTTCTTATCTAAATCTGAACCACAAACATTCTTCTCCACCTCAGTAAATGACAATCTATTACTGCAGATCCAAGGGCAAAAAAACAAAAACCTGGAGTTATCCTTGCCTCCGCTCTTACACTCACACCACACAACCATTCTGTTAGCACTCAAGTTGGTCCTACCAAATCACTGCTAACCACTTCAACTACCAGAACCAAATTATTGACATCTTTTTCCAGGCTCATTGTAATAGTCTTCTGACCAGTTTCCTGAATTCCACTCTTGCTCCAGTCCACTTTCATCATGACATCAAAATTGAAATGTGATGATATAAGTGAGATCAGTCACTTCTCTACACAAAACACTCCAAAGATACTTTTTTCATTAGGGTAGAAGCCAAAGGACTACAAGAACCTAAAAACCCCTTCTGTGAACGTCCCTTTCTTTCTTAACATCATCTTTTACTGTTCTCCCCCTTACTCCCTGAGATGAATAATAATTTTAGTCTACTAAGTTGGAAAATAAACTCCAACTATACTTGTCCCTTCACTATTCCTCAAAAATGCCAGCTTTTGCATTGGCTGTTGTCTCTTACTGAAACTCTCTTTCCCCAGATATCTACAGAGCTCAATCCTTCATCTCCTTTAAATCTAGCTCAAATGTCATCTTTTCAAAACAATAACCCACCCATATACGATAAACACTGTCTCTCCTTCTTATATTGCCTTATTCTACTCCATAGTATTTATCACATTCTACCATGGTGTATAAAATACTTACATAATGTGTTTATTACCGATTTCCTTCTATTAAAACAGAAAACAAGATTTTTTATTCTCTTTTTTGCTACTGTAATGCCTAGAAGAGTGAGTGGCAAGTAATAGACACTACTTCTTGAATTGTTAATTCAGTGTTGATTTTATGAATAAAATTGAGTAACATATGAAAGATACCTGAGTATGGAATCTCAGCAAATATTTTCCATGTGTCCAAAAAGCAATGAGGAACAAGTATTATAAGCATGCTATCCTGAACCAGTGTCTATATTAAGTTTTTAGGTTTTTGATTGTCTATTCTTAATGGCAACAAATGATAGGAAAGTATGTATTTTAAAATTATATCCCCATAAGTGAGAAGGTCAAGGTAGTAGAGAACAATGGGTATTTTGCCATTTTGTTGGGGTTTTTGAAGTATGCAAGGAATTTTCCTCTTAAGACACATTATCTGCTGGTTTTTGTTGTCTATGAAGGGGACTCTAGGTAAATTCTTATTTTTCATTGAATGCACTTTGTGCCTGTTGATTATTTTATCATATGCATATATAACCTATTAAAAGCAGCTGGGGGGAAGGTTGGAGGAAGGAGCAGGTGAACTTAGGGGATTTTTAGGTCTATGGTTAAAACTGCAATGGTCGGAGTGTTCTGGCAAAGATGGCAGGGGAGGGTTACTGGTGCAGGGGGTCGGGAGTGGGAGGATATGCAGGATAGGGAGCACCTGGGGCATGCCTCTATGGAATTTGAAAGTGTTCATATTGTCATAGTGTGTTATCTCACACACTAAACCACACAATAAACAGCTCCCATCCTGGGGAGTCCTGCTATGTTCTCAATTAGAAGAGCAAGAATCTCTCAGAATGTAGGCAGTGCCTAATAAAAGTAAGCAGACAATTTGTAAAACCCTCAATATTATCGCATGTAACTATGAACCTTATTCTTCAAAAATTGAAACTTAGTGGTTACCATAGGTTCCTAAGGGGAAAGGGAGGGAAGAATAGAAAAATGGAACATGGGGCATTTTCAGGGCATTGGACTTGTTCTGCATGATCTTGCAATGACGGATATGGGCCATTTTAAATTTTGTCAAAACCTATAAAAGTGTACAGGCAAAATGTAAACCATTGAGCATGTTAGTAGCAAGGCTTCAGTATTTGTACATCAGTTGTAACCAATGTACCGTCCACATGTAAAATATTATTGATGGAGGAGAGTGGAGGAGGAAGAGGGTGTTCGGTATATGGGAATCCCCTATATTTTCTATGTGACTTTTCTGTAACCTAAAGCTTCTTTGAAGATCAAGTGTAAAAAATAAGACACTGGGGGAACATATGGAAAATTGTCCCTGTACATGAAAGATAACAGATCTTACAATGATGAAAGACACAAAGAAAAATAAATTTTT
>JAQZBX010054655.1:0-18605 GCA_029593785.1 Cabassous unicinctus
TTTTACAAAGTTTGCAGGATGTTTCTGACCACTCAGAAGTATTTTTTGAACCAGAATATAAAAGATCAATGTAATAAAGGCAAATTTAATTTTTCTTTCTCTCTCCTTCCCCTCCCCTCCCCTCCTCTCCCCTCCCCTTCCGTTCCCTTCCCTTCCCATATCAAGGAAAACAAGTACAAGACTTTTTTTAAAGACCTTCTTCTCAAGACTATACACCTTAATTAAGCACTAGGTTTGTCTCTACATTAACTCAATCTCTGACTTTGACCAAGTTATCTCTTTGTACTTAAGTTTCCTTACCCAAAATATTATCTCAATCACATGAAAATAAAATCAATATAATAAATGCAAATTTAATTTTTCTTTCTCTCTTTCTCTCTTCCCTCACTCCCTCTCTTCCTTCCTCCCGCTCTCCCTCCCTCCCTTCCTTCCTTCCTTCATTCTTGATATCAAGGGAAATGAGTGCAAGACTTTTTTTTAAAAAAAAGAGCTTCTCATGACTATACACCTTAATTCAACACACTAGGTTTGCCTCTATATCACATCAATCTCTGACTTTGGCCAAGTCATCTCTTTGTACCCAAGTTTCCTTACCCAAAACATGATCCTAATCACATGAAAACAAAATCTCGACTAAGGATTTAAAGGGATAAATATGTTTGTGTTCCTTAGAAAAGAATAAACTACAGATATCAAATCCCTTACGATGACAAAGTCAACACAAAGGAGTGTCTCATCACATCTTTGTGCATAATTTGTTCACTTCTAAAATGAAAGATTGCCCATTTTTTAACCATTTTAAAAATTGGTTAAAACCAATATGGTTTTAAAATTCTATTACCATATTATTTATTTCGATAAGACTCATGTCCAGAAAGGTAAGAAATAAAATAGCAAACAACAAATATAAATAGCACATCCAAAGTAAACATCTCTAAAAATCTTTCAATTTAGTTTCTTCAATAATAAAATGAAAGTTCAAAGGGATTTATCTGGTGGTGAAAGAAAACCCTGAAACGTATAGTCTGACACAGGCCCAAAGCTGAGGAATTAACTTAGAACCACACCAAAGTAGGAGTGGTGGTTTGGGGAATTATTTAGAGTGCATTGGAGAGCAATATGCTATTTTCTCCATTCTGATTTTATTCAAACTAATAGAAAAAAGTTCCAAAGCAAATTTTAAATTTTATTTAATATTGAATTGTGAAACTAGAAAAAGCATTAGTCATTTCTCTGGGCCACTTCGAAACGCTTCTTGGGTGGCTAAAGGCACTCAGCTTCCAGCATATTTGAAGTGTGTATCAATGGCTTACTACAATGAAGTATTTTAATGGCATATTTACTGAAGCACTTAATCTACTCCTTGGGGGTGAAGAGATCAAGTGTATGTATCCCTGTTAAAGCACAGAGGCTTTCTAGAGACAGCATGAAGGCAGCTGCATGCCGGAGTCCATAGGCTCACCCTGTGGCTTGTTGATAACCTCACCTGTCAAAGTTATAATTTGTCATCAGACATTGTGAATTAGAACCTAAGACGTTTTGTCAATCCCTGTCAATCCACACCCAGCCAAGAAAGCAATACAGTGTCAAGCAAAGGATTTAATTTAATGAGTTGGCCATAAACCTGTCATGGGTTGTTTTTTCTTAGCTTCCCTTCTTTCACCACTTCCCAAGTCAAATCCTACCAAATACACAGAATTCAACAGAATCACTCTGAGTTCAGAGAGATCCGAGCACACTTCCTCAACACCCACCTGTGTTACCTGTAGAGAACTGGATGGCCAATAAGGCCTCATTTTGTCTGTTAAATAATTGGTTTTAGAGTTAACATTCCATAATTCTATCTCATTTTTTCCACTGGGTAATTATCGGTATGAAGAACCCCGAGTAAAGCCAAATTTTTGTTTCAAGGAAATTTGATTTCTTTTCTCCAAAATAATCTCTTTGGCATACCAAAAAAGTTGTAGGTGCCTATTTTAGCTTTACTCCTTAAGGGTGGTATTTAAAGAATGAAACCAGGAGTGGTCGTTATTTCATGAATCAGTCATAAAGAAAAGAAGATAGAAGTTGTAATTTAGAATGGATAATTGTTTTTCAATGAATTAATGTCACATACAAGTTCATCTTCTTTTTTAGCCTATGTAGGTATAAATATCATGCCAGCATTTCAGTGTGGTGAAAAACCACAGGCCCCTTTATATGAACTGTTTTTATTGCAGTTAATGCATTGGATAAAAAAGGCTAGTTCCTAAAAGGTCCTGGGAATTGAAAATTGCCACTATTAGAGGAAAATATATAAGAATAAAACTATATTCAGCTCCAAAGTTGGATGCAAACTTACTAATCACATAATTACCGGTCATATAATTACCAGCATTTCCAGGGCAAGCAACAGAAAGAAGATTGAAAGTCTTAAATGCTGGCCTATGAAGTTGAAATGAAACACAGCGTAAAGGCTGGATATTCTTTCTGGCTTTTCCTATAACCAATGACATAAAGAAAATTCATTTAATAAATAATTTCTGGGCCAGGCAAAGGAGGGGTAGTTTAAAAGAAATCCAGTTTTGTATCAAGAGATAGGGAGAAGGATTAGGTTGAAATACTGGCTCCTTCAACCAAGCTGAGTGACTTTATTTTTTATCTGAAAAGACAGACTAATTTAGCTAAGTCATACAGAAACTGTTGAATACCTTCCTGTGAAGTGACCTATGATGGTTAAGTTCATGTGTCAATTTGGCTAGGTTATGGTATCCACTTTTTTGATCAAGCAAGCATTGGCCTGATTGCTACTGTGAGGATGTTTTGTGGATTAAATCATCAGTAAATTGCTTTCATTTATGACTGATTACACCTACAATCAACTAAGGAGATTGCCTTCAACAATGAGAAAAGTCTCATCCAATCAGTTAAAGGACTTAAAAGAAGTGATGATTTCAACAGTCAGAAGGGAGAATTTCTATCTCTACTTCAGCCAGCTAGCTTCTCCTGGGAAATTCTTCAAAAATCGTCATTGGCATTCCCAACTTGCAGCCTCCCCTACAGAATTCAGACTTACCCATCCTCACAGTCTAGTGAACCAATTCCTATAACAAACCTCATAATATTTACATTATATACATATATATATATATATATCCTGCCAGTTCTGTTTCCCTGGAGAACTATGACTAATACCTGGCCTGCTCTTATGCTACAATAGAGGATTAAACTAGTTATTTCTAAGTTCTCTCAAGTCCCTTTTTTCAATGACTCCTGGAGCCTTTAAGGACTTATCCAAATGAAACTCATGCCATTCCTGAAGGTAAATCCAGCACTAGGAAAGCCTCCTTTCACACCCAGTTCTATCTAGTCTCAGTCAGTTTTTTCAAGATTCTGGCCCTTCAGGTTTCTTGGACTAGGTTTCTGAGTCCAAATTTTCATTTCGAATATTCTTCCTTTCAAAAATACCTAATGGACTATTAAAGAATTGGCAAAGAGTCAAAGAAATATTTCATAACTGGTATTTTTATTTTCATTAGAAAATTTCACAGGTTATTTTAATTCCTTGCAATAGTTCTTAGCCCATTTTAGAAGAATAGTTGGGGCTGGAATTTTATATTTAGCTTTTCTCTAGACTACCTGCAAATAGTTAGTAGTCTAATAGTTAATTAACTGTTGGGGTTACAGTTAATTAACTATTCCTTGCAAAATCCTTTTGTAAAGATTTGCATAAAGCACATTTTATTTCCCATTTTGCTTGTGATCCTAAAGTATTTGGTGCCTCTGCTTAGGCTAATCTTGACCTAATTTTCATAAAATTAAACAGAATGCTATTAGAGTTCATAACTTTTAAGGGTTAGAGTTGCATAACTGGGATTAACACTGTTCTTATGGGACTACATATGACTATACAGTATGTACCAAAGTCCTAGAAAGATGTGACTTGAAGTGCCTGCATTCCCATAAAGCTCCAATTAATGAGGAGGGTGTTTAATTAAATCTTATAATCCTGAATTAAGAATCTACTTCCATATCATATTGAAATGTTCTTTGAAGCTACCTTTATTGTATGTTTGCCATCTGCAGTAATATGTTAAGTATTTTGTTGGTGACAAGGGCTTCAACTACTCTATTTGCACTTGATCCTGCACTGAGAGACTCAGAACATCCACAGGGAGAGGAAGCAAAGCTAACTGACAAATGTAGTAAAGACTTTATCAAATACTAATAGTCTCCCTGATCAACAGTTATAGTTCTAACAATTTCCATAAACTTTCAAAATGGCAGTATCATGAATGAAACCCAATGAATCTGTATTATAATGGATTCCTTTGATTGGCATATGGTCAAGGAACATGAAATGTGAAAAGAGCACTAGATTAGGAGTCAGAAGACCTGGGTCATTTATTAGTGGTGATTTCAGTTTGACCTGTCCTATGGGGATGACACTGCCTTATCTACCTGACATGGCTGCTTAAAGTATCTAAGTGAAGTAAGAGGCATGGGTGTTTTTATAAACAATAAAATACTTTACAAAGTATTTGAATAATTCAGTTTTCTGTTATGTGTATAAAAAAAGGAATAAGTTTTTTAAAGAAATTTTTGTTAAAAACTTTCAAAAAGACTGCTAAAATAGTCCTAATAAGATTATTTTCTTTCATTTTTGTCGAATGAAGGGGGTAGTGAGGTAACAGCTGCCCAAGGCATAAAACAATAGAGAGCTCAAAATCTGGCATCAGAAGAGCACTGGAAATATTTGAATCTTTCTAAGAAAGTTTCCAGAAAAGAGATGCACAAATTTCCACAGACCTAATTTAAATTTAATTACTGATTTTTAAACTACAAAGCAGCAAAATATTCATGCAAGCAAAGCTATTTATTGGCCACCCCAGGGCACTTGTCCTTAGATTGGCTGCTTCTTGCATCTTTACAATGTTTTTGGACACCTGTGAAATTCTGAAGGCAAAAGAAAACAGCTGCTCACACCCCTACTCATGCCTCTGGGTGTTGTGGGTCAATGGTATTATTAACAGTGTTAGCATTGTAGGATTTAGAATAGACCACATATAGATGACAATGGTAAATTAGATAAATGAAGTATTGTTTTAATTGAGATTATGCTAATTCATTTATAATTTATTGCTAACCCAAAGAAGGGCTCCTCAATGACTAAATGCCCCAGGCCCAGAATTACTTCTTAAGCAAGGTTGAAATAGTTAAATGCAGCCTCAGTATGAAGTAGAAATAATAGTTTGAGATGAAGTTTTAAAGATATGTGAACTACTCTAAGGAAGATTGGGGGAAAGAGATTCACATCTCTTTAGGAGTCTCAATTTAATTGAATTACATTGATTTTTTCCAAAGTTGTAAAGTCACAAAATAGTCATGTAAGCATCTTATATTCTAAAAGTCATAGAAAACAAAATAATTGGATGCTTTTCTCTGTACTGAATCTATCTTTCCTCCCTCTGTCTCACTATCCCTCCATTCTTTTCTTTCTTGCCTCCCTCCCTCCCTCCCTCCCTCCCTCCCTCCCTTCCTTCCTTCCTTCCTGAAATGCAACCAGTTTATCTGTAAAGAAATAGGAAACAATATAACCTGGCTCACTTTTCATATTTCTTTATTTTTGTGTCCTGATCCTATACCACCAATTCTTCCCTAACAGTAGTGAGTGAGAGGGAAGCTTTTATTTGATTAGGTCAAAGGTGAGGATCTCAGGACAATATTGTTCGTTTAATAGTCTTTGGTATGACAGAAAACATAAAACCAGAGACTACATACCTAACTTATCCACACATACCATCAACATTAATAGGTATCCTACTATAGCCCTAGGCAGCTTATTCTGACAAGTATTCTGCCCTTAAACCACTCCTCTATTCCAATGACCCAGCTTTCTTTTTAATTTTGTCTTATTCACTGTTTGTAAACAGGAATCACCTAAATTCTATGTTTCATAACAGCCACATGAATATTTCTCATACTCAATGTTAAATTATTGCTATGTGGTATCAAAATATTAGGTGATATGATATCGAGTGTATGTATATCTATCCATATATCTATATCTATATTTATATAGAGAGACTCAGAAGTATTCAACTTAGTCATTTAGTAGCTGTGTGACTTAGTCAAATTAACCTATTTCCTCCACTTTAAAAAGGAGGTAATGATAATACCTGGTTTATAGGATTGTTGTAGGGAGTAGATAAGATAGTACATAAAGAACCATAAGATGGCACAAAGAAAACACTCAATAAATGTTAGCCATTTTAACATGTGTTGTAAGAAGAAAAGAGAAAGAACGTTGGTCTTTCTAAATGCCAAGACTTCTTTCCCTCTTCATGTGTCAGTGTTAGAAAATGTAAGTGAGATGGAACATCTAGACAATAGTTCAATAAGGGAATAAAGGACTTGAACAAAACTATAAACCAGCTAGACTCAATAAACATATGCGGAACTCTTTATCCAACAACAGTACAATACACATCTTTCTCAAGTACACATAGATCATTCTCTAGGTAGACCATATGTTAGGTCACAAAAATTTAAAAAGATTGATATCATACAAAGCATATTCTTTGACCACAATGGAATGAAGTTAGAAATCAATAACAGAAGAACTGGAACATTCACAAATATATGGAAAATAAGCAATACACTCTTAAACAATAAATGGGTCAAAGAAGAAATCACAAGGGAAATTAGGAAGTATCTTGAAATGAATGAAAACAAGAATACAACATATCAAAACTTGCAAAGGCATTTCTCAGAAGGAAATTTACAGTTATAAATGTTTACATTAAAAAGAAAAAAAATCTGAAATCTGTAATCTAACCTCACAGCTAGAGGGACTGAAAAAACAAGAGCAAAGTTAACCTAAAGTGACAGGAGGAAGGAAATAATAAAGATTAGAGCAGAAATAAGTGAAATAGAGAATAGGAAAACAATAGAGAGAATCAGTGAACCCAAAAGTTGGATCTTTGAAAAGACCAATAAAATTGTCAAACATTTGGCTAGACTGACAAAGAAAAAAAGAGAGAGGACTCAAATAACTAAAATAAAAAATGAAGGGGGGAGATGCATTACTACTGACCTTACAGAGCTAAAAAGGATCATAAGCGGATATTATGAATTACTGTATGCCAACAAATTAGATAAACTAGATGAAATGTTCAAATTCCTAGAAACACATGAATTACCTAAATCACCTCAAGAAATAATAGAAGACCTTAACAGACCAATAACTAGTAAAGAGATTTAATCAGTAATCAAAAACTTCCCAAAGTTTTACTGATGAATTTTACCAAACATTCCAAGAAAAATTTACACCAATCCTGCTCAAACTCTTCCAAAAAATTGAAGAGGAGAGAACTCTTCCTAACGCATTCTATGAGGCCAGCATCACCCTAATACCAAAGACACATAAAGATATCACAAGAAAATTACAGAGCAATATTCCTTATGAAATCAATGAAAAAGCTCTCAACAAAATACTAGCAAACCAAATGCAATAACGCATTAAAAAGATGATACACCACTTACAGGAATGCAAGGTTGGGACAACATAAGAAAATCAATGCAATAAACCACATTAAGAGAAAAAGAAAAAAAAATGCGTGGTCATCTCAGTAGATGCAGAAAAGAAATTTGGCAAAATCCAGCACTCCTCCTTGATAAAATAAAACTAAGAAAAGAACGGAATTTCCTCAACATTTTGCATATGTGAAATACCCACAATTAACATTACATTCAATGGTGGAAGACTGAAACCTTTTCCTTAAGATCAGGAACAAGACAAAGATGCCCACTGTCATCACTGCTATTCAACATTGTACTGGAAGTTCTGGCCAGAGCAATCAGGCAAGAAAAAGGAATAAAAGGATCCAAATTAGAAAAGAAGAAGTTATACATTCCCTATTTGCAGACAACATGATCCTAGATACAGAAAATCCCAAAGAAACCTACAAAAAAGCTGCTGGAACTAATGAATGAATTAAATTCAGTAAAGTATGTGTGTGTGGGGGGTTACAAGATCAACATGCAAAAAACAGTGGTGTTTTTATATACCAACAAACTGAAATGGGGAAGTCAATAAAACAATACCATTTATAATAGTAACTAAAATAATAAAATATTAATCAAGGAGCTGAAGGACTTGTACATTGAAACCTACAAAACATTGCTGAAATAAATTAAAGAGGACCTAAATAAACGAAAAGACATCCCAGGTTCATTGATTGGAACACTTAATATTGTTAAGATGTTAATAATACCTAAAGCATTTACAATTCAAGGCAATCCCAATCAAAATTCTAACAGCTTTCTTTGCAGAAATAGAAAAGCTGATCATCAAATTCATATGGAAGGGTAAGGGACCCCTTGAAAGAAAAGAACAAAGTGGGAGGATTCACAGTTCCTGATTTTAAAACTTAGTACAAAGCTCTAGTAACAAAAACAGTGTGGTCGTTTAAAAAATACAGACATATAGACCAATGGAATAGAATTCAGAGTTCAGAAATAAACCTTCACATCAATATCAATTGATTTTTTACAAGGGTGCCAAGTTTACTCAATGGATCAAGAACAGCCTCTTCAACAAATGGTGCTGGGAAAACTGGATATCCATATGTAAAAGAATGAAAGTGGATGCCTACCTCACACCATATACAAAAATTAACACAAAATGGTTCAGTGGCTTAAATATGAGAACTGAAACCATAAAACTCTTAGAAGAAAACATAGGGAATATCTCCAGGACCTTGTATTAGGCAATGGATTTTTAGACTTTATACCAAAAGCATGAGCAGTAAAAGAAAAAATATATAAATTGGACTTTGTTAAAATTAGAAACTTTCATGCATCAAGGATATCATCAAGAAAGTGAAAAGACAACCTACAGAGTGGGAAAAAATACTTGGAAACCATATACCTGGTAAGGGTTTAATAACCAGAATATATAAAGAACTCCTACAATTCAATAACAGAAAACCCAACTAAAATGGGCAAAAGACTTGAATAGACATTTCTCCAAATCAACATCACTGGACCTCAGGGAAATGCAAATTAAAACCATGGGATACCACTTCCCATCTGCTAGAATGGCTGTCTTTTTTAATGGAAAATAATAAGTGTTGATAATGATGGAGAGAAATAGGAACCTTCATAAATTGTTGGTGGGAATGTAAAATGATGCAGCTGCTGTGGAAAACAGTTTGGTGGTTCTTCAGAAAGTAAAGAATTACCATATGACCCAGCAATCCTACTTCTTGATACCTACCCCCAAAGAATTGAGAACAGGGACGTGAATAGATATTTGTACACTAACGTTTATAGCAGCATTATTCACAATAGCTAAAAGGCGAAACAATCCAAGCATCCTTCAACGGATGAATGGATAAATAAAATGTGATATTACCTACAATGGAATGTTATTCAGCCATAAAAAGGAATGAAGTCCTGATGCATGTGACAACATGAATGAAACTTGAAGACATCATGTTGAGTGAAAAAAACCCAGACACAAATGGACAAATATTTTATTTCACTTCATGAAAAAACAAGAAGATGCAAATTCATGGAGACAGAAAATAGATTACAGGTTGAGAGCGGATGGGTGAATTAATGCTTAATGGGTACAGATTTTCTGCTTGGGGTGATGGAAAAATTTTGGTAATGGATTAATGGAGGGTGGTGACGGTAGCACACATTTGAATGTAATTAATACCACTGAATTGTATACTTGAAAGTGGTTAAGTGGACAGTTTTATGTTGTAAATGTTACAACAATAAAATTTTTTAAAAATCTAAGTGAACAGGATCACTGAATAGCAACACTTGTAATTAACATGAACAAAGAAAATCAGCAGAGAATTTGATGCAAAAGCACTTAAAAGAACTTTTTTGGCATAGGAGTTGGTTCAGATCCAACCTACTGCTATTTTGAATAATGCTGGGATTACTCCCTGAGTTAGAAATAACATGATTATTGGATAGGTCAGAGTTTGTGGTCAGTCATACAACATTTTCAACAGGCAAGGGAAAATAGCGTCTAATATGAAAACAACTAAATATTATCAATACTCATAAAACAATACTTATTTCTTTACATTCTAGGATGGAAAATTGTCTTTTTACTTGACAAATGCAGTCCCTTTGTATCTTCCCTTATATGGAATTAAATATGTGGCATGATTTGCATTATGATGATAATTCCTTTTAAAATCATTTTTATTATGAAACATTTCAGGTAATTTATAAATGCACAGAATATAATAAAGCTCTAAGTATATAGTACTTAGCTTATGAAATAATACCTTATAAATGTAATTGAAGCCTCCCTGTACTTCCTAATGATCTCATTTCTCATTTCCCTTTTCCCCTATTCTCTAAGGTTATCACCATACTGAATTTAGTGTTATTTATTCACATGGGATGCATTCTTCAAGGTTTCTTTCTCAGGCAAAGTTAAAAGGGCTAGCCTTCTATCAATCTTCAGAATTAATTATTCCCTTTGTGCCTCTGAGTAGAATTTATGATGTGGTAAAGTCTAATGATATCAGAATCAGTTGCTACTTTTTTATTAATTCCAACGAGGGGAAAAAATGCCATTTTAAGTCTACATCTAATGTCAACTGTGATGTCCTTTAAAAAATATCAAGACAAGGATATTTAGAAACATGTGGAGAAAAAACTGTATAGACGTGGGACAAATTCAATATTTGCATTTCAGCAATATGACAGAGTGTACATAAAACCCTCCTGTTACATCACCTGGAAATGCTGGGGGAAATTACATAAACTTTTAGAAATGCATAGCTGAGCTCATATAAAACAAAAGTCCCTGGATGCCAGTAATAATGCAGCAACTGAAAATTGGACTAGAAAATGAGCAGGTTACTCTGTTTGCCTTGAGGTGAGATGGTAGGTAGGGTTGCAGCCTCAGGGTTTGGTTTTTAAGAACTTGAAGAATTGAAACTAAGATCCCTGCATCCCAGGAAGGGCTAAACTCTCATTTGGAGGGTGGGAGTTGGGGAGAAACATTAGACAATAGGGAAACTGGTTTATCTCTGCTTGGGCTCTGGAAATAAATCCCTTGAGAGTTCATAATATGGGCATGTACAACATTTATGATTGAATTTATACCACCTCTGGTCGAAGAAGCCACAAGTCAAGAAATTACAAAGAAAGGTCTCAAACCAGGGATCCTTAAAGAGAGTACCCAGAAGTAAACAAAACCCAAAATTATTCTGGAAGAACACTCTTAACCTACATTGCACAGATAAAGCCCTCCTGAAGATAAGCTCACAATCCGAGGTTTGAAAAAAATTAGAAAACAATCCATATTAGGTGGATTCAGCAGCCAAAAACAACAGATTGAGACATCCAAGAAATTCACATAATAGAAATACTAATAGAGTATAATAAAAAGTAATTATAACTAAATGGCTTACCACATATTTTAATTGCCTAACATTCCCAAAAATTCGGATAATTTCTACAAATTCTATATTCCTTGACATGCATAACAGTGAAAGATATGTGGAGCTGTTGTTAAGGGAAAGATTAATAATTGCATTTAGGGGAAAGATCAGGGCGAAACCAGAAATAGGAACCAACGAATTATTGCCACTGGCTTATTTGGCACCGTGTTATATAATATGAAATTCTGAATGCACTCAACAGCTATCTACTGTAAGAAAACAAATAAGGATGGGCTATTCCCAGAAATATGTAATGAGGTTCTTTCCTCAGATGTGCCTGCAAAAACATTGATGAAGAGCAAGCAACTACCTATATGGAATCTGGAAGATGCTAGACTACATGTCAAAGCTAACATGGTAGTTTGAAAGTTAAGGGCTGGGGTGAATAAAAACATTATATTCATCTTTACATTTTTCCTATATTTAGCTATTTGTAATACTTTATAAAATAATGATCAATATATTCATTACTTCATTTATTCTTCTGAGACTCCTGTGTAATAGACATCTATCTAAACATCTCAGCCTGATATCAGTATCTGTTTTTAATTATCTTTAACTTAAGCTTTCTGCTCAACCACATGTAAACAGTCAATGAGCTGTGTCCATTCTACATAGCCAGTCCTTTCTTGCCACTTTCATGCCACGTTCTTGTTTGGCCCCCTCATCATATCACACCTGGGTTTATACATCAAATATTTTATTGTGAGCTTACTATGCACCAAGTACTGTTGTTTTAGGTGCCAGCGTATTAAAATAGCTTAAGAAACTATCTCTATTGTCTGCAGTCTCTTCCTGCTCCAATTGAATTTACTGATTTACTACTCTTAAACACATATCATTCTCCTGTTCAAAACCTTTCAATGGTTCCCTGAAGCAAGGAAGATAAAGTCCAAAATTTTTTCCTTGATATTAAAAGGCCCTTCAAAATCTGTCCCCAAACTATCTTTCTAAAGCCTTCTTCACCACTCTCCCAGATGTTTACAAGCATTGTTTTGTGAGGCAGGGTCTTCCAAATACATCATATAGATTTCTGTCTCCTGGATAGACAGAATAAATAAAAAGCAAAATCCACTTCTAATATATTTACAAGAAACACATAAGAAATATAAGGATACATAAGGGTGGAAGGCAAAAGAATGGAAAAAGACAGAAAATATATATCAAAAGAAAGTGAGTATAGCTTTATTAAATCAGACAAAGTAGATTTTATGGCCAACAAAAACAAAACTGGAGATAAAGATGTACACTGCAAAATAAATATTCACTAGGAAGTATAACAATTTTAAATTTAGATAATATAGCCTCAAATATATATAAAAATATTGACAGAATTATAAGGAAAAATAGACAAATCTGTATTCATGTGGAAGATTTTCATGCAACTTTCTTATAAATTGACTGAAGGAGACAAAAAATAGTAGCAGAATATAAAATATTTGAATTACATCATTAATAAATCTGAACTATTTGACATATATAGAATACTGCACCAAAACATTATAGCATAAATATTATTTTTATGAAACAATAATAAAAAATTGAGCATGTGCTAGGCCACTACAGCAAGCTTCAACAAATTTCAAAAACTGTTCTCTGACCACAGAGAAATCACCCTAGAAATAAATGATAAATAGATCATTTGACAATCCCCATATGCCTGGAAAGAAAATTAAGAAATTTACTCCTAAATAAACCCATGGGTCAAAGAAGAATACCATAACAGAAATTAGAAAATATTCTAACTGAATGATGATAAATAATTATATATTATGTAACAAAACATATAAGATCAACCAGAGCTGCTCTTAGAGGGAAATTTACAGACTTAAATGCATATTCTAGAGAAGAAGAATGCTAAAAATCTTTAATCCAAGTATCAATCTCAAAAAGTTAGAAAAAGAAAAGCAAAGTAAATCCAAAGAAAATAGAAGAAAATAATAAAGAGTAAAAATTAATGAAATAGAAAAATTACATGCAATAGAGAGGATAAAGCCAAAAGCTGGTTCTTAGAAAAAACAAACAGGATTAATAAATTTCTGATAAAGATTGATGAAGAAGTCAAAAGAAAAGTTACCAAAAACCAGTATCAGAAATGGTGACAGTTCTAACACTACAGAACCTGCAAACATTATAAAGATCATATTATGAATAACTTTCTGCCAATAAATTTGAAAATTTAGATGAAATGGACAAACGCTCCGAAAAACATAAATTACCAATTTTTTTTTTTTAAGGAAGTACTGGGGATTGAATCTGGGACCTTGTACATGGGAAGCAGGCACTCAACGACTGAGCTACACCCACTCCCCAAATTACGAAAATTTAAACAAGAGGAAGTAGAAAATTCTGAATGGTACTGCATCTATTAAGAAATAAAATTTAGAATTACGTCTTCAATAGTAAAACTTTACAAATCATTTAAGAAATTATTCTACTCTCAATACAAACTCTTTCAGGAAAATGGAAAAGTAAGAAGCATGCCCCACACATTTTATGAGGCCAAAATAATCTCCATACCAAAAGATGACAAAGACATTAACAAAAAGAAAAATCACATGCCAATATCTTGATGCAAAACTCCTAAACAAATTATTAGCAAACCAAATCCAGTGATTCATTAAAAAAAGATAATGCTCATAACCAAGTTGGCTTTATTACAGGAAACATGGCTGATTTAATATTCAAAAACCAACCAATATAATTCAATATCATAATAGAAAAAAAAGAAGGAAATCACATGATTATCTCATTAGCTGCAAAAAAAAGTGTTTTCGACACTGAATACCCTTTCATGAGTAAAAAAGAAACACAAATCTTCCTACAAATTAGGAATAGAAACTAATATCCCTAATTGGGTTAATGGTTTCTATAATAAACCTAAACAAACATTACGCTTAATGGTGAAATATTGAAAGCTTTCCCACTGGGATGAGAAAAAAGAAGAGAATGACTGCTTTATGTTTAATTTAACATCTCAGATTTTATGTAATAACTTACTGGAAGTCCTGGCTAGTACAATAGGAAAAGAAAATAAATAAAAGGTATAAGGATAAGAAAAGAAGAAAAAAATTCATTATTTATAGGTGCCATGATTATATATATTTAAAAAATCAAAAAGAATCTACAGATAAATTATTCTAATTAAGAAGTAAGTTAGAAAGGTTGCTGGGTAATAAAGTCAAGATACCAAATCAGTTTTATTTCAAGTTATCAAAACAGACTTATTTTTAAAAGGTATCATTTATAATACAAAAAAAATCTAATTCCTAGAAATAAATCTAACAAAACATATACAAGATCTCTCCCCAATAAACTATAAAATATTACTGAGACACATTAAAGACGTAAATGCATAGAATCGTCTATGCATTAGAAGACTCAATATTGTAGAAGTGTCAGTTTTCCTCAAACTGATCTAGATTCAAAGGAATCCCAATAAAAATTCCAGCAGGGTTTTTTGTGTTTTTTTTTGATAAACTGAATTTAACATTTATATAGTAATGCAAAAGGCCAAGAAGAGTTGAGACATTGTTAAAAAAAGAACAAGCTGGAGAATTTAATTTACCTGATATCAAGACTTCTTACAAATCAACAATAATTAAGACAGTGTGGTCTGATGCAAAAGTAAACAAATTGAACAGAGTAGAGAGCTAAAAAGAAACACCACTTATATATGGGTAGTTGATTTAAAACTGAGTTGGCACAGTTTGATACTAGGTCAATTGGATATCCCTATGGGAAAAAAAAAAGACCCTGAAACTTAACCTCTATAATCTACTGTAGACTGTAGATTTAAATCTGTACAATAAAGCAATAAAGCTTCTAGAAGATAACATAGGAGAATATCTTCATGATGTTCGGATTGGAAAGGATTCATTAGGACACACACACAAAACACTAAACATCATGAAAATGTTAAAAGAATTACATTAAAAATAAGAACTACTAACTTCTGTTCATCAAAATACCCCAATAATTAGAGAATGAAAAGGCAAGCCACAGGGAGGGAAAAGATAGTTACAGAACTTACAACTGAAATGGGTTTATATCTAGAATACAAGAACTTTTATAAATCTATAGGAAAAATAAAGATGACACAATTTTTTAAAATGAGCAAAAGACTAGAACAGACACTTCGCAAAGAGCCTATCCAAATTGCCCACAATTTGGCTCACCCTTTGGACCAACTAATGGCTCAACTTCATTAGTTATCACGGAAAGGAAACATTAAAACCAAAATGGCTATAATTATAAAGACCAACAATACTAAAGATTAGCTAGGGCACGGAGCAATAGCAACTCTCATTTCCTGCTGTTAAGAATGTGAATGGGTGCATTCCCTTCAGAAAAATTGCCATTATCTACAAAAATTGAGCATAATATACCCTCTGAACCATATATTTGACTCCTAGGTACATATCTAACAGAAATACGACGTGAGTCATAAGACAGGACCTAGAATTTCCTAACAGCATTATTTGTAACAGCCCTAAATTGAAAACAGCTCCAATATCCAACAACAATAGAATGGACAAGTAAACTGTTACATTCATATACTATAGCACGATATATACAGCAGTAAAAATGAACAAATTACAGCTCCATGCAACAACATGGATACGCATAACAGAAATCATGTGAGTGAAAGAAAACCAACACAAAAGAAAATACATTGTCTGATTACTTTAAATATGGACGAAACTAAGTTATAGTGTTTAACTCAGGATAGAGGTTAACCTTGGAGAGGTAGGAAATAATGATTGGGCTGTTCTATTCTTTGGTCTGCACATGGGTGTCCACTTTGACCTAACTCATTGAGCTGTTGTTTGGTATACTTCATTGTATACACATTATGCTTCACACACACATTGTGGAAAGAAAAAAGGGCCACCTATGTCTAAAAAAGGAATACAGTAGACAGGACTCAGGTGCTCGCATAATTCTTATACTTCAACTACTTCCTTTTAGTTTGCAAATAAGGAGATTATTCACATACAGAACTTTTACATTAAAATATTATTTCCTCTCACTATATTCACCAGCTACACAGAGTATATGCAAAATGGTTAGAAGTATTTAAAACCAGAAACTGTGCTTGTGCTATATTCTTGGTCCTTCCTTATCACTAGTGTATTTCTTGCTTCAGTGGATGCACTGTTAAAAAGGCTAATAATACAAATAATACAAGTTTCAAAAACTTCTTCAGTTTTAAGAGAAGGCTTTCTTATTTTACTTCAGTTTTAAGAGAAGCCTTTCTTAAAGTCCAAATACAATTAGACATAAGACAAACACGAATTGGTCCTAAAGGAATCAAGTTGTTCTCCTACTAATAATGGTTTTGTTTCAACATGAAACATGCCATTTTCCAGGAACTCAACATTTCTTTGTAATGGCCACGTGAGAGCCTTATTTGGAGCTGTATGTGCTGCATGCAAGCAGATTTTTCTAAAAATTCCATTTATAATATAGTCTCTGGGAATGGAAGGGAGGCAACGTAGAACACTGGATAAAAACTGGGTGGAGCATTTCCATGATTTCACAAGCATCATCTCCTAGGGAATACCTTTTGGAAAACTAATGCAGGGAAGCGGGTGTGGCTCGGTCGATAGAGCTCCCGTTTACCATATGGGAGGCCCCGGGTTCGCTTCCCGGGGCCCCCTTGTGAGGGCAGGCCAGCCAGCGCGGCGTGGTGGGCTGATGCAGCAAGACCTCACAGCAGGAAGCGGGTGTGGCTCAATCGATAGAGCCCCCGTTTACCATGTGGGAGATCCCGGGTTCGCTTCCCAGGGTCTCCTTATGAGAGCAGGCCAGACCACGCGGCGCGGTGGGCTGATGCAGCAGGACCTCACAGCAAGGGGGAGATAAGCAGACACGGAAAAAACACACAGCGAATGGACACAGCAAACGCAAGCAGCAAGGGGGGGATAAATAAATAAATACATAAATCTTTAAAAAAAAACAACGAATGTAATTAATAGATTTCACTTCACAAAAATGTTGTAATGCTTTTGTAACAAAAGCAAAGTAGGTACTATATTAATGCTAAAGATAAGAAAAAATAAGAATATAGGATTTGGTTTTCTGAAATATGAATGTGATTAAGCATTTTTTCCTCTTCATTTTTTTCATTAATAAGGAGACCTTGACTATTTTATTCAACTAATCTGTGTTCATTGGTGTATCTTTCTGAACACTAGAGGAACAATTGAGTTAGCAGTTGGAATTAGATGAAATAGAAGTGCCTGGACAGAACTTTTTAAGAGTAATGCTTCCATATTTTATTTTTTTGAATTTGAAATAAAGTTTGAATTAAAAAAAACAAACAAACACAGATCTCTACTCAGTCTTTTTACCCCAGGCAGATTTCTGATAGCCCTTTCCATGGTCCAATCATAGATGGTATATATGACAAATATTAACCAAATATTTTGACTTTACATAAAATTATTGCCACAGAAAAGTATGCTTTTTATCGCAGTCTACTTCACAACCTATAAAGGTGATGAGAAATAGGCTACCTATATTGCTCCTTTTTGTCTTCAAAGCTTTGCAGTGTGTGTGTGTGGGTGTGTTGAGTATACAACTACAGCTCCCCTTTATTTAACACGGTAAGATTAAACTTTCACTGTACCGTGCCCTATCCTTCCATCCTTAAGTTTATTACTCATGTAAGCACCCCGCTGCACTACAACCTGAATATAACCACTTCTTCACAGATTTGTTCAATTGTCCATACCACAAATACCCTTCCATTTCATCTCCTTCTACTTAAATCTGCACATTGTTCTGGAACCAAATATAAATTTAGGAACACTTCGTCCTCAAGCCTGATGATTCCCAACTGAACAGAAGCTCAATTCCTTTATCCTGAACTTCTCTCTATCCCTTTACTCCATCCCTGAAGAGGTAGAGTGACTTGTCTGATATGTAAACGTAGGAAGAATAATTGAAAATATATGAACTCAGATCCACCCTCCTTCTAGAGAACTTCCTGTCCCCATTCAGTGTAACCAACTATAATGTGAGTCTCAGCGACTAATTATTAGAAGCACTAGTCGGTTAAGTCTTAAAAACACATCTGCTAACCGGCCCTCTATCAAGAAGAAAGGTGATATTTTGGCCTTCATCTTTTTTTTTTTT
>JAQZBX010054656.1:0-18597 GCA_029593785.1 Cabassous unicinctus
GCCGATGTCTTAGGTATCTCCAGATCTCTGTAGAATGGGTATTTATTTCATAGTTAGGTCAGGGTTTTCCTGGATTGTGCACTTTCAGACAAGTGTGCCTTGTGTTTTTAACAGGTTTCTGAGAAGAATCAGTGGGGAGAAATTGTTGAAGAGTTCAACTTTCCCAGAAGTTGTTCTAACGCTGCCTTTGCTTTAAAACCCTAAAAGCCTTGTAATTCAAACTTTCTGAGATAGTTCTCCAGTCTTCTCTGGCAGCCCCCTCCCTTTTCCCAGCTAGGAAATATTTCCACTCCACTCTGAGTCCTCGACAATCAATCCCTGTTAGTAGAGGAGGAGATTGGGAGGTTTGTATATCTTTAGCCCCTTGCAGGCTCCAAAGCAAACAATGGCGCAGCCCATCCGGCTTGGAATGGCTCTCAGGACAGGGCAGACCAAACCTGTGAGTCAAAAGCTGAGTCAGCCCCAGGCTCTCTCTTCGCTGGCTCCCAGAGCAAAGCACTGTGTGGTCCCATCTGGCCTGGAAGAGGCCGTGGGGCACCCAAATTTGTGGGTCAGAACCTGAGTCAGCCTTAGGCTGTGTCCCTCTCTCTCCCCCCTTTCCTGGGGTGGTAGATCCCTGGAGCCCCCTTTGTCTGTAGTCTCAGGTCCAGAGGCCCAAGAATTCTAAAGAGTCTTTAGTATGGGGGAGGGTGCCAGCAGCAGCAGGCGCTGCTGGTTCCAACTCATGGTTCTGTCTTTGTGATTTCCCTCTTTTGTCCCTCTCTCCTCTGGGTGGTGTGCAGCCTTCACCTGCTGTCCTAAATCCTAGAAAATCTTTTTCTGGGCTGTTTCAGCCTGTCCTCTAGCTATTTTTCTGGAGAAGCGATTCAGCAACTAGATTTAAAATTGGATTGATTGATGTGATAAATCAATTTTGAATGTAGTTTTTGTGAATTAGCTTTTTCCCACTTGCCATATATAGTCTTCCATTAAGCCGCAGTTTGGTCTAAAATTGCATCATTTTGATTTGAGACTGAATGACAAGTTGCCCTCCCCTCACCTAAATGCTCTTTTTCATCCTTTCTAAACTGTATCTTTTGCCATCCAAACCAGCTAAAGACTCTATTCCACAGTCTTTCTATATTCGGTACCTAAAGGGGACCGGTCCTTCACCACTCATAGATTTCTCTCTGAGCATTTGTGATCAGTCTCTCCTTGTCTGATGGTGGTTATTAGGTCTGGACTCAGATTTTCATAGATGGCTGTGTATAATAATTCACTGGGTATATCACAAACTAGAGCTCTCTGGTTCCATGCTTGCCTTTCTTTCTTCCATACTTAACACCAGTCCTTCAGACCTTGTTTTGTCATGACAGACTCTACCATCTTGCTACTTTGCTGTAAGTGCTCTCAGCTGTAGACAGACTCAGAATGTCTGTTCTTTCCTTCTTCCAACCCCCTTGTTCACTTGGTGAACAATCCCTCCTTTCAATTCAAATATCATCTGTTCCTATATTCTTTACTACCTCCTCCCCTGTGCATGTGACCATTCTTTAACTGTACCTTTCCTATACCCTGTACACACCTCCATTACACTACCCACAATTCTACTGCAATTTATATACTTACATGTCTGTCTCTTCAAACAAGGCTGTGAACTTCTGAGGGCCAGGTGTCTATCATAGACCTGGCGTAGTGCTTGGCAGAGAGCATGCCCACTAAATGTGTATTAAATAAAATGAAACTGTTTTCACATTCCTTAGCCCACAGCCCTCTTCCTTCATTTTAAGCAGATGACCTCAAGTGCTCTGAACTCCTTCTCCTCCTTTTTTTTTCTCAGTTCTCATCATCTTCTGACTCAGCAGCATTTGGCCTGTCAACACCTGAGCCCAGCCCCCTACTGAACTGACCTCCATTTGTTTCTTGGTGTTTCTCTTTCTGTCTTTTCTTTACTTGTTGTCTTCCTCCTCTTCATCCTCCACATCCCTAAATATTGGTGTTTCCCAAAGATCTGAAATTAGATCACCCAAGTTCATATTCTGGCCTGGACACATATCCATTATTTGACCCTTTCACACAAGCAAAGTATTACTTCACTTCTGAGAACCTCAGATTCCACCTGTGTAAAAAGGGATTATAGTACCAACCTTAAAGGGTACCTTAAAATCTGCATATTTAAGATTAAACGTAGGGGAGTGGATGTAGCTCAAGTCGTTGAGCGCCTGCTTCCCATGTACAAGGTCCGCGTTCAATCGCCAGTACCTCCTGAAAACAAACAAACAAATGAAAAAACCAACTCTCATTGAGGAGTGGATGTAGCTCAGTGGTTGAGCATCTGCTTCCCATGTACGAGGTCCTAGGTTCAATCTCTGGTACCTCCAAAAAAAAAAAAAAAAATTAAACTTAAAGCTTTCATCAACTCTTGATTTTCTATAAGATAAAGTCCAGGCTTCTTAGAAGGCATACAAAGTCCTTCAAGCATATAGTTAACATTTAAGTAGTAACTATGCTTCTCTTCTTTACTCCTTAGTAATCTCCTTTTTATTTTGCAGTATATTAGACTCTTTTGATTATAACACAATTAAACCAGCTTAAACAAAAATAAAGGAAACCCAGTTTTATTGGCTCATGTGGATGGGAAGTTAGAAAGTGATCAGTTTTAGGCATGGCTCAGCATCTCAAATGTCTGGACGTTGTTTCTCCATTTTCGGTGTAGCTCATCTCCTGGAAGAACTCTGGTGGGTCTCGCTCAGGTTAGGTGCCATGGGTTTGGAGGCATGGGGGGAGCATCATGATTAATGAGACCAATAGAGTGGGAAAATTCCTTAAAGGAAATGAAAGCAAGGGGATGGTAAAGTGTCTGCATTCAACCAAAACTAGAGCTATTATAGTCCACTTTGTGTCATTTCACCTCTATACAGATAATCCTCAGATTTTTTTTTCAAGCCTTGTCCTTTCTCCTGAATTTACAGTACTGTGTTTTAGACTGCCTGCTGAATGTACCATGTCACCTCAAATTCACGATGTCCCAAACTGCATCCATTTTCTCCATCCTGCTCTATCCGGAGTTTCCTGCTTGACAACCTTGCTGTCAATTCTGGGTCTCCTCTCTCCCCTCTTCTTTCTTCTCACTATCATTGCCCTATGTCAGGCCTTTGCTGTGTCATACCTGTGCCTCTGAATGCATCTCCCTCCTGGTCTTCCTCCTCCTTGTGCTTTCCTCTGGATAATATACCTACTATCACCAGGTGAGTCTTTTTAAAGCACATTGGGGGTTATATCAACCTGCTACTCAGTGACACCTCAGTAAAAATATAAACTCTTCATTCTATCCAAACCCTCCACAACTTAGGGCCAACCTATTTTTCAGTCTTCTATCATGAATTCCTTTCATTTACCATATCCTTTAGTCAATCTGAATTACTTGAAATTCCCTACAGTTATTCTGTGTTTTTTCCTCCATCTATCCCTTTGTCCATGTTTTTTCCTCAGCCTAAAACAACTATGTCTCTTCCACCTTACTTGCTACAATGTGACCTTGAGCAAATCCTTTAACCTTTCAGACTCCATTTTTTTTCCATCTGTTAAGAGGCGATAATAGTACTGCCAACCTTACAGGACTGAACCATAAGAGCAGGTGGAAAGCAGCTGGCCCATGCTTGCCAGAGAAGTATTGAAAAATAAGCTCCTTTCTCTCTTTTCCCCTTTTGGCTCATCCCACACATCTGGGCCTTGCTAACTCTCTTTCCTCCATCCTGATAGCCTCCTCTGGTTTGTTCCCAAACCAAAAACCTTTCCTTTTCTCTCCAGACTACAGTGGGTGGCAGGCAGAGCTCTTCCTGCAGGTTCTCTCACACCCCTCTCCCACTTCCTGGAGAATGTTTGCTTGTGGTCTCTCTCTTCTCCCAGCCAGATGTCTTTCCAGCCACAGTTCCTTCAGCCAAAGTCCCAGCCTGCTTAGGAAGAAGGCACCAGCTGGCCGCGGCCCAGAAACATGCAGAATAATTAACTGGCATACCTTTTACACTCATCTTTGCTCCCCTGTCCTCACAGGCTCAACCTTCCCCTAACTCTTCTGTCTGGGCATTGTCAGAAGTGCCCTTTGTCCTTTGCAGGATGGAGAAGGGGAAAACTTGGCACACCTGCCCCTCACCCTAGACCGTCTGTTCCTATTATTGTTCTTTAGCAGATTCCCCATATGTCACCGATACTCTATCCCCTCCCCTGCCTCCACCTGCTCACTCACTCACACGCATATAGGCACACCTTTTTCCATTTTTTAACTCACTGCCATTCCTGCTTCTCCTACCCTACCTCCATTTAATTTTCCTGCTGAAATATACAAAGCCTCATACAATCACAGAATAGAGTTGTTAGGGTTCATACAGATGGTGGTTTTCAGGCTGAGCCCTTGGGAAAACAAAATCAGTGGTTTATCTTCTGGGGGAAGAGGATGGACAAGGGTTCTTTAGAGAGCAGTGAGTGAGGAGTGAGTCAGACAGGGTGGGGCCAAGGGGAAGTTGTCACCTCACTTCCGATTAGTCAGGAAGGCTGCATGAAGGAGATGGAATTTTAACTAGCTGTTGGACTGGTCATTCTTTCCCCACTATACCTGGCCTTCATCCTTATTGGGTCTGTGAATTCCCTGGCCCCTTTGGTTCCTCAGTTTATCAGCCCACCCTGGTTTCACTTTTCTTCCTATTCAGCCTAGGTGTCAGGCACTGTCATTGAAAACCCTTCCCTCCAAGGCCGCCCACCTAGCTTCCCTGCAGATCCCATACAGTTCCGTTTCCATTCTCCTAACTCCCAGCTACTAAGGTCTGCTGGAGAACATCACACAGACTCTTCAACTGGTGCTACTCTTCATGGTCTGCCCACCAAGCCTTCCCAGCATCCCCTCATGAGCTGTTCCAGATCTTACTCCTTCTCTAAAACTGCTTATCCTACCACAGCCTCTCATTCTTAAAGATGCCTCACCTTCAAAGAGAAAAAAAAAATAGATTCCTTTAGGTGAAAAACTCACTCAATTTCCTCCCAATTCACTGACAAATTTACCTCTTCTTTTCTGTACATTTCAGTCTATAAGGTGTTCTCATTAGCCAAAGGCTAATCCTTCCATGTGTCTTTCCTCCTGTTCTCTAGATTGTCTCTACTCTTATGCATCTTCAGTCTCTCCTCCATCATCTCCTTACACACAGCAAATAAACAGGCTCAAACCTCTTCCCATTAAAAACAAACAAACAAACAAACAAAAACAACCATTAGAATCAATGGGGAGGTGAAATCCAGACATTGGTATTTTAAAAGCTCCCCCAAATGATTCTAGTGTGTAGCCAGGACTGAGAAATAGAGACAGAATAAATATAAACTTCTCACCATGGCATACAAGGCTCTTTGTAGGCTGACTCCTGCCTACATTTCCTTCCCTTACCCATAGGTCCTCTGAGCTAGAGCCAACCAAACTACTTAGATTTCCTAAACCTACCGTCTGCTCTTACTTTCATGCCTTCATACATACTCATCCTTATGCCTGGAATGTCTTCCCCTGCCTTCTATAAAGTGTCTTTTAATGCTCAGCTTAGGGGTCATTTCTGTAAGACTTCCAAGAACTATCCACACCCAAAGCCTGGGTTAAGGTTCCCCCGCCTCAGTGCTTCATAACACTCTGGTTTCTCTCTATGGGAACACTCACTACACTCTACTGTCATTGTTCATTTATATGTCTGTCTTCTGCTTTAGACTGTGAGGGTTTTTTGCAGGAACACCAGGGCTGTGGAGATGCTATTTGGTAGGACTTGGGGCTAGGTGGTCTAATTGAGATATTTGAAGACACTTTCTCCCAGGACCAGATAAGAGCTGAGCAAAGTAAGTTTTTGAGCATGTTCATTCAGGTAGTCAATCAGCATTTATTGAGAGCTTGCTATGTCCAGTTTACCAATGGGGTCCAGGTGAAAAAATGAATAGTTGAAATTTCCTGTTATGCTGTGTTTGGCCGCCTAGACAGTTTTGTCATCTATAATAGTCTGCTCTTTCTATCTCTAATGATCTCTCATGTTAGACACTTAATCCAACACCTTGCAGTAGTGCTCCTCAGAACAGTGCTTTGGAAGTGGATGTAGCTCAGTGGTTGAGCACACGTTTCACATGTACAGGATCCCAGGTTCAACCCCAGGACCTCCTAAAAGAAACTTAGCAAATTAAAAAAAACCAGTGTGTTGCAGAGGGTAACCATTTAGAAAGTTTTGGGTTTTTTAAAGATTTATTTTATTTATTTGTCTCTCCCCACCCCCTTGTTGTTTGCATTTGCTGTGTCTGTCTTCTTTTGTTTCTTTAGCAAGCACTGGGAACCAAACCTGGGACCTCCGATGTGGGAGGGAAGTGCCTAATTGCTTTAGCCACCTCCGTTCCCTGCTTTGTTGTGTCTCTCATTGTTTTTCCTCGTGTCTCTTGTTGCATCATCTTGTTGTGTCAGCTTGCTGTGCCCGCCTGTCGCGCCAGCTCCCTGTCTTCTTTTGGAGGCACTGGGAACCGAACCATGGACCTCCCATGTGGTAGGTGGGAGCCCAATTGCTTGAGCCACATCCACTTCCCAGAAAATATTTTTTTTAAATGAACATTCATGAATGTACATGCAAGTATATACCTTCTTGATATGTTGGGTTGCTCCCTCACCATCTATTAAATTATGAAACAGAAGCAGTACTAAGCATTTTACATCTTATCTCTTAATCTTCGCAACAATGCTATGAGATATAGGTACAGTTGTTCCCATTTTATAGAGGTTCAGCAGCTTATATAAGGTCACACAGGTACTCACTGGAAGTTTTAAACCCAGGTCTTTGGGGTCAGGTCTGACTCTAAAGCCACTGGAGTATACCTGGAACATATTAGACTTTCAATCAATATTTATTGACTCAATACTGGCCACCCCAAGGGAAGTAGAAAGGGCTTTTTAATTTTTGTCCTCCCCATTGACTCTGGATCCCTAAAAGTGCCTTGACCTCTCTTCCCTTTCTCACATTGTTCCATTCTTTAACATTCACTCAGCAAACATTTATGGAAGATCAACTGAGTGCCAGGCAGTAGGCCAGGTACTAGAGAGATAGAGATGACTAAAACATGGCCCTGAGGAGAGGAAATTATAGTTGGGGGATATAGATAAGCAGATAATTACATTCCAGTGAGACTGTGGGAGCAAGAAGGAGGAGTGACTTACTGCCTGAGGAGAGTTGATTGTACCTTGTGCTGAGCTAATGGACAAGGCTTGGGGGTGGGGTTAGGAAAAATGCCAACAGTTAAAGCAGAGGGTGTGGCCTAAGAGTGGCACAGAATGAGAGGAGAGGCTGGGGACCAGATCAGGGAGGGCCTCAGTGTACAGTGCTAAGAGTTTGAGCTTTTTGCATAGTTGAATTTTTTTTTCCATTTCTTCTCAAGGGCAAGTACTCATGGGTCATAGCTGTACTTTGGCTCTGAACTTTTAATTAAGCTCCAGGAATAAACTTCCACATAGCTACATTCCCACCCACCATTTACAAACATTTCATTTGTCCCAAGCCACCCCCTCTTCTGAATTCCCATTTTCTGTCCACATTTACACCATCCAGTCCTATAAAGATTTATTGAATCATTGTGTGAAAAGCACTGTTCCAGGTGCTGTTAGAAAAACAGTTCATTTCACTAAAACCTAGTCCCTGCCCTCAATAATTGAGTCTGGTTGGTGAGTGTGTGTGAGTGGTGGGGGAGGGCAAAAGGGGGGAGCCCGGGAAGACAAATATACAACCATAAATACTTAGTTGTGTGCATGTGTGTATAAGTATTCCAGCCATCTTGAGGAATTGCCACCTTGTCTGCCTCCTCCAGTCCCATCAGTTTCCAAACCTTAGGTCAGGCTAGCTCTCACCTGGTCTCCCTTCAATACCCTCATCACTCCGGCTGCCAGGGTCAAGTGATGCAGCCAGGAACTGCGTCTGCCTTGTTTGCTGCACATGATAGGTGGTCAATAAATAGTCAACGAATGATACAATCTTGATTGTACCCTCCTTAAAAATCTTCACTGCTTTCCCTCTGCTTTTAGAATAAAAATCAAACAGTTTTATTTGGCCTTTAAGAACTCCTACATACATTCAGCCACAACCAGCTTCATTTCCCCTTCTTTCCTTTCACTCACTGCCTTGAAGGCCGGTTTAGCCAGTGATTCACTGATGTTGCCCCAGGCCACTTGCATTCTCCCACCTCCATTCCAAGAATTCCTTCTCCTAATGCTGCGGCTCCTTCAGGTTGATTGATAGGCTCCCAGGAAGGCATCCATGCCCAGCTGCCCCCTCCTGCTGAGACCTCACTGCCACCCCAAGTCAACCCTTAGCATGCATGTACTGCTTCCTGCCCACCCCTCTGGTCTCACCCTATTAGAGAGTGAGCTTTCTGAGGGAAGGGCTGAACTCTGGACTTTTGCCACGGTCCCAAGCTGGGCCCACCACAAAGAGATGTGTTGGTCATAGTGGTGGATTCATCACCAGAGGGCCCAGAATGAGGCCATTCAGGGGCTGAATGTCAGGAAGAAGCAGCGTGCAATAGCAGCAGGCCAGGCCCTGGCGATCTGGCCAAGGCGGGCTGGAAGATGCGGAGGGAAGGGGTGGGGAGTCAGGGCTGGGTGTGCTTCCTGCCCCGGGATCTGGCGGCCCGCCCCTGCTCCCGCCCCTGCTCCCGCCCCTGCTCCCGCCCCTGCTCCCGCCCCTCAGGCAGAGCCGAGCCGAGCCCAGCCGAGCCTGGGCTGGACGGCCCCTCCTGCCTTCGGGCTGGCGGCCCAATCAGCAGGCGCCCCCCACCCGGCCCGCCCCCTCCCCCTCGGGTGACAGAAAGTCGGCCCAGCAGATGAGGAAGTGGTAGGCAGGCTGGCCCTGGAGACTTCTCTCTGGCCCTTCTCCCTCAGAGACCTCCACGACAGCCCGCCTAGGCCCTGCTGGTGAGTCTGGACCTCCCACGGGCTCTGCATGCACCAGGGCCCCCTGCCTAGCTCGCCTTGCCCTGCCCTGCCCTGCCCTGCCCTGCCCTGCCCAGGCTGTGGGCGAGGCTGTTCCTGGGGAGAGTGGGTGGGAGGTCCTAACTCACTGGGGCTGGGCCTCTCTAGCAACCTCCTTCCCCCACCACCCCTGTCCTTGGCCCCCATTTGCTTAAACATAGACCTTCCTCCACCACCTTCTGGTGGTCTCCCTTCTTCTCCCTCTCCTCTCCCTACATTTTCCCACTCCTCCACCCCCTTCCCCCTTAATTTGCTTGTCTCCTTATCCCTTCCATCCATCTTAAAGGAAGGAAGAAACAGGCTGAGTTCCCCTCCAAGGACACACCCTGATTTTTCTCAAGCTTGGGGAGAGGTCCTTCTCAGGAGCCTTGAGCCATTTCTGACCTCCAGGGTGTGTGTGAGAGAGAGAGAGAGAGAAAGAGAGAGATGGGGAATTTGGGTGGTGGTTGAGAGAGGAGAAATGAGGTTCTGGCAAACTCACCCATGTGCCTAAGCTGGGTAGGCCCTACCATAGAAGAGGCAACCAACAAAAATCTGATTGTGAATGAATGAATGATGTTTATCGTCCCTGGAAAGAGATCTCTGTGAGTTACTGAGGACAGCTGTGTGTGTATATAATGGGAGCAAGTTTGTGTCCATTCACTTCTTAGTGGGTCAGTGAGTTCGTGTATGTGACCACATGTATCTGTGGCTCACATATATGTGAATAAACCTGCACGTGTCACTTCAATAGGACATGGGCCTGAGGAGATGAGCATATGCATTTGCGCATGGTTACATGGGACTTGTGAAGGGTGGTGTGTGTGTGAGTTGGTATGTGTTTGCCAGCATGAATGTAGTTAGGAGCAGGTTTGAGTCTAAGAAACCATGCATGTCAAAGTCCATGGGGGTTTGTGTGGATGGTGTGTGAGAGGGAGAGCAGTTGTTGCCAGCAGGAGGTATGTGGGCTCTATGTGCACATATATGTGCTGGCCATTGGTGAGTTTGTCGCTGTGGAGTAGAGAGGCAGGTGGGGGCAGGGAGGAGGGAGGACTGACCATTGTCTAGCCTGATCATTGTAGGGGCAGTTGCAGGTCTCAAGACGTTATGTGTAAGCCTGAAGAAGTGTGAGATGATGTGGAGGTGTGTCCAGTGAGTGTGTGTGAGGGGCGTTGTGGAAGTGTGTGTGTAGGTGCATATGCGGCCTCGGTATTGGATTTGTTAGGTCTGTCTTCACTTAGTACCTACACAGGTGGTTCTCTGGCTAGAGGAAACCATGCAGACTAGGATAAGCTCTCAGAACACCTGCTGCCCTGGCTGCATGGGGAATGCCTTGTCCCTCTGGGACTGTCTTTCGGTTTGGGCAGAGGCTTCTGTGTCCCTATGAGCTCCTCCCCAACATTCCTGCTGGTCCTGAGGGGGTGGACCTAGCCCATTAGAACCCCTCCCTGTGGGAGGGGAAGATTCCTGAGACCTCCTCCACCTTCTCACATGCCACTGGCTTCCCTGCCCCTCCCTGAGAGGGAAGGGTGATCGTACCTGTTCTGTAGTAGAACAAACTGAGACTTCATGACTGGTCTGGAGAGGATGCTGGGTGTGAGTTTTTAGTTGTTCTTTTTGGGCCAAGGCACAGGCTAGGCCAGGGCCAGAGGTGGTTTCTTGCTTAAGCAGAGACACTCAGTCCCTTAGTTCATCTGGGTGGTCCAGGGTGGATGGGTGGTGAGTCTGGGGCATTACTTGGTGGGTCTTGCCACCCCAGGCACTGACCTGTGGCCTGGATCCACCCTCCACCCCATGCGCAGTGCAGCGGGGGCGGGTGGAGGGCGGGGCTGTTGCCGGTCTAGTCAGACAGGTGGAGCCGCCAGGGCCGGTGTCTTAAGGAGCCAGGCTCCAGGACAGGAAGGGCTCAGCGAGAGGAGAGCACCAGAGAGGAGAGGCCAGAGGTGAGAGCCTCGGGAGGGCAGAGGATGAGTGTTCTAGCAGGGGAGAGGAGGGACCAGGGAACTGAGAATCCTGAGGGGGGAGAGGAGAGATTGAATTTGAGAGACCCTGGAGAAAAGAAAAACCTAGAGAGCTGGGGAGGTAAGGAGGAAGGCAGAGGAGATTCATTCCGGAGGTGAGTTTGCTGTTGGTGAGGAGGTAACTCTCTGGAAAAGAGAATCTTGAGCCCAGAAATTGAGAGTTCCCTCGTGAAGAAGAGGGGAGGGGAGGCCAGGAAGTAAACATCTCTGGAGAGTAGCAGAGAGCGAGGAGAGATGAGTAAAAGTGTGGAGAGGAAAGGGCAAAACAGCCCTTTCCAGGCAGGCAGGATGTATGGGGAGGGGACATCCCCACAAAAATGCCTACTCCCTCTAGAGCCTGCAGTTCCTTCCTCTCACTATTCTTCTGTCCAGTTCTATAATGAGGTGTTGTGAGTTGCCTCATTTGGTTCTGTGTCCTGTTTCTGTTGGTCAGGGGGAGGAGGTGCAGTGAGCCCTGTCTGACAGCCACCCTCCATACCTCCCCAGAGTCCTTAGCCAGGATGGAGGCTGTCGTGAACTTGTACCAGAGAGTCATGAAGCATGCAGGTAAGATGCTGTCTACCAGCCCTTTCCTCCCTCTTTCCCCAGGTTTCCTGGATCTAGCGCTGTCTCCAAATAGAGAATCCCTATGAACCCCTTGACCCTTTGTGATCTGAACTTGTGTCTTTAGACTTCTGGGGACTCTTTGAATCCTGTGACCCTTCCTGACTACCTGTGACCCTTTTTCACAGATCCCCGGATTCAGGGCTACCCTCTGATGGGATCCCCCCTTCTAATGACCTCCATCCTCTTGACATATGTGTACTTCGTTCTCTCACTTGGGCCTCGCATCATGGCCAATCGGAAGCCTTTCCAGCTCCGCAGCTTCATGATTGTCTACAACTTCTCATTGGTGGCATTCTCACTCTACATTGTCTATGAGGTGGGCCCCTGGGATAACTATGCTTTAATTCCTGCCAGCAGGGTAAGGGGTGGGGCTTAGGGCCAGAGAGGCTCAGATCCATTTCTGTGGCTGAAGAAGGGAAAGTATGGGGGAAAGGGCAGCTCTTTGGTTATCTAATCCATACCCCTTCCTAGTTCCTGATGTCTGGCTGGCTGAGTACCTACACCTGGCACTGTGACCCTGTGGACTATTCCAACAGCCCTGAGGCACTTAGGGTAAGTAGGGGCTGGGGGACTAGGTCATAAACAGCATGGGGGATAGGAGCAGTGTGGGGGTGACTGGGCTCATGGCCTAGCTTAGAGAGGCTCTTGGAGCAGTACGGAGATTCTAAAGCTGCCCTGACTTCTTCCAGATGGTTCGAGTGGCCTGGCTCTTCCTCTTCTCCAAGTTCATTGAGTTGATGGACACAGTGAGTGGCTATATGAGATGTGAGCACTTGTGGGGAGATAGAGGGGGAGGAGGCCCTGGCTCTGACCCCCTCCTCCCACTCTTCTATCAGGTGATTTTTATTCTCCGGAAGAAAGATGGGCAGGTGACCTTCCTACATGTCTTCCATCACTCAGTGCTTCCCTGGAGCTGGTGGTGGGGGGTAAAGTTTGCTGCAGGTGAGTGGTGAAGGCCACTAGGGGAAGAGGAGTTGACACTGGGTCCCAGAGGCTTGACTCTCCTGACCGTGTTTCATTGTTCACAGGAGGAATGGGCTCTTTCCATGCCATGATAAATTCCTGTGTGCATGTCATCATGTACCTGTACTATGGATTGTCTGCCCTTGGCCCTGTGGCTCAGCCCTATCTTTGGTGGAAAAAGCACATGACAGCCATCCAGCTGGTGAGGGACCTTGGGCTATAACTTCACTTCTCTCCCACCCACCCCCAAAATTCCTACTCCTACCACCCTACCTCACCTTTGACCCCATCTCTCCCCACTCAGCATTTGTCTCTTCCTTTACCCCCTTCCCTTCCAGTCCTCTCACTGTTCCCTCTGATCCTTGCCTTTATTCTAGATCCAGTTTGTTCTGGTCTCGCTGCACATCTCCCAGTACTACTTCATGCCCACCTGTAGCTACCAGTACCCGATCATCATCCACCTCATCTGGATGTATGGCACCATCTTCTTCGTGCTGTTCTCCAATTTCTGGTATCACTCTTACACCAAGGGCAAGCGGCTGCCCCGTGCACTTCAGCAAAATGGCACCTCAGGAGCCAGCAAGGTCAAGGCCAACTGAGCAACATGGCCTAGCTAGGCGCCCACCTAAGTGCCTCAGGACTGCACCTTGGGCAGCATCCATCAGTGTCCTCCCTACCTACACCTGTGACCAGGGCTTATGTGGCCAGGACTGAGCAGGGAACAGGCCCTCCCCTCCCCACGCTGGTACACAGGGACCACTGCCTCCATTCCTCACCCATTTCTCCCGGCCAGCTCCAAGGACGTGGCCTCATTGCCCCCTGCCCTTCAGAGTTGGGGGCTTAAAGGGCTGGACACTTACTTCCCCATCTCTGCCTTAAACTTGGGGGAGGAGCACTCAGGGCTGGCCCCCACCAGGGTCTTGTGGCCTTTTTCTCACACTGAAGAGGTCAGCAATAATCTGTCACTGTGGACCCAGGCTCCCTCTTTCTCCACCCCCACACTGAAGCAGTAGCTTCTTGGCCAAAGGTCAGGGTGGGCGAGGGGCTTGGGAAAACAGCCTGTGGAGGCTGCTCACTCACTTGTGTCTTAATTAAAAATGACAGAGAAAACCATTGAGGCTGTGTGTGTACATGTGTGAACGGAGGAGGTGGGTACAAAGCCTACTAGTCTTGTCTACAAATAGAAGGGATGCTTTCTGATCACAGTAAAGAGGAGCTCTTGGAGAGGCTGGTGAGACAGAAGTCATATACAAGAAGAAAGGGAGACATGACTTTATTAGAAAAATTAAAAAAAAAAATACAACTGAGGATGAGTTGGTTTTCAACGGATGCCTTGGTGGATGAGGCTGCTTTTGGCTGCACTAGCCTTCTCCCGCTCCCGCCGCCGTGCAGGGTCCAACTCAAAGCAGCGCCATAGCCGCAGAGTCTCATCTGCTGCTGCTGATGCCACAGTGGCCCCATCTGGGCTCATAGTCAGACTCAGGACCCGGGCTGTGTGGCCTGGAGCATGAGGGAAAAAGTGAGCAAAGTGCACATGAATGTAGATACCCACAGCCCTCCAATTTTGATGGCTACCTACCATTATTCTTTTATAACAGCTTTATTGAGATATAATGCACGTACCATAAAACTTATCTTTTTAAAGTGTACAATTCAGTGGTTTTTGGTATACTCACAAAGTTGTGCAACTATCACCACTATAAATTCCAAAACATTTTCAATACCACCAAAAGAAACCCCATACCTATCAGCAGTCACTCTCCATTATCCATTCCCCTCAACCCTTGCCAACCACTAATCTAGTTTGCCTCTATGGATTTGCCTATTTTGGTCATTTCATATAAATGGCATCATACAGTCTGGCTTTTTTGTCTGGCTTCTTCCCTTTAGCACCTACCTTTGAGCTCTGTCACCTTGGCCATGGTTGGGTACTTCCAAATAACCAGCTGGTTCTGAGCAAAGCCATGTCCTGAGATGAGCTCCTTGTAGTGGGGAGACCAGAGGATGGAGCACACCTGTTGAGAGGGGATAGTGTGGGAACTACATTCAGCCAAGGCTCCTCAAATCAGAACTAAGTCCATTCTAGTGGTGGGCACCCTGCCTGGTGCTATAGACTTAAGATTTGAATGATCACAGTCCTTACAAAAACCTTCGAGAAGGAGCAGATGTGGCTCAAGCAGTTGAGCGCCTGCCTCCCACACGGGAGGGTCACGAGTTCAGTTCGCAGTCCCTCCTAAAGAAAACAAATGAGCAAACAACGAGCAGACAACAAGCAAAACACACACACACACACACACACAAAAAAAAAAAAAACAGCAAGGAGTGGAACTGGCTCAAGTAGTTGAGTACCCACCTCCCACATGGGAGGTCCTGGGTTCAGTTCCCAGTGCCTCTTAAAGAAAAAATAGACAACGAGCAAAACGAGCAGACAAGGAGCAAAGAGATGAGGGAATCAACTCAGGGGAGCCTATGTGGCTCAGTGGTAGAGCGCCAGCCTCTTGCATACAAGGTCCCGGATTCAACCTCTGGTGCCCAGTACCCCAGGAAAAAAAAAAAAAAACACCTTCGAGAAAGTTACAATCATTATCCATTTTACTGATGAAGAATCAAGCAGAAGTCACGTCAGCAAATTACCACCATATGCAATTTAAGTTAGTAGGTGACAAGAGCCAGAATTTGAACTCTGGCCCATCTGGCTCCAGGGCCCATGTCTAGAGTAAAGGGTGTATGTGGGGAAGTGGAAGGAGAGAATGCTGGAGTGGTCCTTAAGAGGCCTAGCAAAGGCCTCAGATATCATTCTAATGAATTTGGATTATATGCTGTAAGTGATTAGGAGCCGTTGCAGGGTTTAAATAGGACAGTAACAGATTTGTAGTTCAGAAAGACCACTCAGACCACAGTGCAGAGGACAGATTGGAGAAGACAAGACAATGCTGGAAGACCAATGAGGAAGTCACTGTAGTGGACTATGGGAAGAAGAGGCTGAGGAGAGGGGATAGATGTGAACAATATTCTGAGGTAAAATCGTTATATCTTGGTGAGGAGGTGAGGAGGATGAAAGATTTTAGTAGGCTTTTCAGATTTTAGTAGGTTGTGCCATTCTAAAGCAAGGTAAGAGAAGGAGGAGGAACACATTTCAGGAAGAGAAGTTCAATTTGGGACATACTGTGGTAGTGGTACCTATAGGACAAAGGGTTAAAGAGAGATCCCACCAACTACTGAAATTAAAATTATAGGCCTGGAGCTCATGAATGAGAGCGGACCTACAGAGATCTTTGGGAATCATCAGGGTGTAGAGTTGGTGAAGCCATTGGAGTGGACATGGTTACCCAGAAAGATTATATAGATTAAGAACACGCCGGGGAGTAAGAGGCTGAAATTGGTAAAACGCTACCTGGGAATGGGCATCCACAGCATTCAGACAGGCTCCGGAGCAGACGTTCCAGATACGAATGTGTCGATCACTTGTGCCCCCTCCTGTTGCCAAGACATTGGACTGCCAGGGACACCAAGCTACAGCCTAGGTGAGATATAAAGGTAGAGTTAGCAGGTACTAGAGCTAGACATAGAGCTACAGGGTCACAGATTAACCCAGTCAAATTCTACCAACCCATCACCCCTTGACAATCCCCAGGTTCTGGGTGAGGGTCTAGAGGCCCCAGCCCAGCCTGACTCTCACCTTGACAGCCCCTTGATGCTGAGTGAATGTCTGCAGGGGAGCCCAGCCACCTTCTCCAGCAGCACTAGGCCACACATTGACCAAGTTATCATTGCCACCACTTGCCAAATGTCGTCCATCTGGAGCCCAGCGTAGCCCACACACTTCTTGGCTGTGGCCACTCAGTGTGGCCACATGGTGTTCTGCTACCCGGACATCATGATGGTGGATGTGACCGGAACGTGAGCCACTGGTGGAGGGAAGAAGGGAAACAGCGGTTCTGTGGCAGTGCCAAATGTTTCAGTCCAGGGGTGCACAATCAGGGAGAGGGTGGGCAAAAATTATGGAGGTCTGGGTCCACCACTGACCTGGACAGGATATAGCTGTTCCAACAAAGGGAGCTCACTCGAGCAGAGTGACTGGTCATGTTTCGAAGCCGTTTCTGCTGTTGCACATCCCACAGCTACCGGGAGAGAAAACCACACCACTAAGATCAGAGATTGGGACATGGTATTTAGCAGCCTCTAGCTGGGCAAAGCCCTCTAGCAATAGAGCAGCAGTGCAAGGATAAGTCTCACTTGCACTTCAGCACTGCTGGTGCCCACAGCCAGGTAGTTGCCCTCTTTGATCCAGGCCACAGAGGATACATATTCTCCAGGTTGTTCCATTTGTAGAAGCTGCAGGATGTCACCAGAGCTAGCACTCCATAAGTATACACTGTTGTCCAGTGCCACAGCCAGTACATTCCCAGAGCTCCAATCCACGAGATTCAGGTCTACCAGAAGGGGAAAGGGAAGAGCATGAGCTTGTTTACCTAGTCCCTAAGCCCTCTTTCTCCATCCATGGAGCAAAGATAAGGCTGTACTTACAGTAGTCATTCCGGATTTCAGGGGCATCCAGAATGCGGTCTGGCAGGGAAGGAATGTATCGGCAGGTCTTCCGGCTGGAGCCAGGTGTGGCCTTCTGGCTATACAGCACCTTTAGTCTGTTCTGGTAACCTGTGGCAACAAAGTGGGTCTAGATGCTGGGAGAATTGACATCTTCCCTCCCTCTAGCCTGGAAGGCAGAATAATCTCCTCTCAGCCTTGGATAGAAAAAGCAGACTGGCATCTATCCCCTCTCAGCCCTGGGATGGACTGACACCTCTCTCCAAGAATCACCCATTTTGGTCTTACCCTCCGGGGCATTCTGGGGTTTTCCACTGAGCCGAAGGATCTTGGCTTCTTCCACATCGAAACCGTTCAGGTTCAAGGCCCATGCTTTCTGATGTTCCTAACATATAAGGTTGGTGGTAAGACAGGATGATATGCAAAGGACACAGATGGATCACCTGCCCTGAGCCCCTCTGGACACATACCTTCTTAGTGGGCGTCTGGCTATTTTCAGGCTGGTTCTCCTTGCTCAGGAGGAAGCTGGCCACCTCCATCTGGGAAGCACTGCGATGGGGGATATAGCGGTCACCGCCAGCTTTGCTGGGAGTGGTCTGAGCTTTGGAGCTGGATTTGCCTAGGACGGGGAGAGAGAAGCCAGGCAGTCTGACTAGGCCCCCGGCGCGGAAAGCGTGACGGATGTTCTCAGACATTCCCTTTCCTTCCCTGTGTCTCGCCGCACCCCACTGACCAGGAGTTCGGCCCGGGGTCCTGCCGGCGCTGTGGGATCGGTTGGCAGCCCGCATGGGTGAGGCGGCCGGTCCGGCGGCATCCTTGGCTTTGCGCTGCCAGCGCGCAGGGGGTGCATTGGGAATGGGTGCATCCAGTTGGAGCAGTGAGTGCAGGTCGCTCTCGAACACGAACTGCGCCATGGGTGCGTCTGGAAGGGGGATCTTTGGAGTTGGTACCCGCCGAACCCTGGAGGAAGAAAGCCGACCGTGCTCAGTGGGCAGCGCAGGGCCACGTTCGGCTACAGCCCCTCCCGGCCTAACACCCCTGGCCGCAGCCGCCCTAGGCTCAGCACAGCAGCTACCTCTCACGGCCCGCTCCCGATAGCTCAACAGATCTCCTCTACACCTCTTGAGCTTTCCGCTCCGAGCATTCATTGGCTCCTTCAAAACCCAACCGTCGCAACTGTAGCCATCGCCCATTGGCCTCTACAGCATAGAGGGCGGGCCTTCCGGGCAAGTCACCGCTCTCACGAGACTTTGGCCGCAGAGCGTGATTTGAAGGGTAAAGAGAGAAAGGAGACAGAGAGAGAAAAGAGATTTAAAGGAAGATTTTAAAAAACCATCCTTTTTTCTTTTTTAAAAAAGAAAAGTTCCCGGGAAGCAGATGGGGCTTAAGTGGTTGGGCTCCTGTTTACCATATGGGAGGCCCGGGGAATTCTCCTGGTGAAGGCAAGCTGGCCCCTGCAGTGCGGTGAGCTGACACAGCTGATGT